>JARHVA010000879.1:4095000-4150000 GCA_037957365.1 Torreya grandis
ATTGTGAGCTCGCTTAGCATCAAGGGGGAGTATGTTGAAAAGTGATGCTAAAGTGTAGTTCAATCAATGCTATTTTTAGACTATTAGTGTAAATTTAGTTTTCATGAATAGTTTTTGTGGAGCTAAATTTAGATAGTTAGTTAATTTTTAGTTAATATATTTTTTTAGAGAAAATAAAGCCTTAGAAAGGCTAGAGTTAGTTTTTAGTTGATATTACATGCAAATTATTATTTAGATAAATTTAAAATATTTTATTAAATAATTAGAAAAGCATGTTTACACACAATTCTATTAATACATTGTAATTGATCTTTATTTTCAAGAAGAAGGAGAATGATTCCAATTTTTTGAAGAAGTATTTTTATTTTTGCAATTCTTATTTCTTCTGTATTATAAATATTTCATATTTTTGGATGTGATTAAATTTTATTTAAAATTCTACATTTGCTACACTTTGGGAAATGCACAAATGGGATGCAATCTATATTGTAGCTTTTTGTATTAGTATGGTGATGGTTCCTTTACCAGCGGTGTGCTGGCTAATAAGATGTTATCAATAGAGAGTGGAAACAAGGTTGCGGGCATTGGTTTTGGATGTAGACATGACAATGAGGGATAAGGATTCTCTAAAGGTGGAGGTGCTCTCTCCCTCATCTCACAAATGGGCTCAAGGTTGAATATAAATTCTCTTTTTATCTCTTGTCCATCACCGATTCTTCTTCACAAACCAGCCCTCTCTTTTTTGAGTAGGTTGCTTCCTTGAGTGGAGCTAAGTCTTTCCCTCTCATTAAGAGCAGATTCATTCCCACTATCTGGTACATTCCCATTATAGGAATCACCCTAAATGGCAAACCCGTAGACATTCCTACTAGAACTTTTTATCTATAATCAAATGGCAATGGATGCATGATCATTGTCTTTGGAACCACCATTATAATTCTAAACGATGCTGCCTACTCTTCTCTCAAAGAAGCCATTCAATTGGCCAGTGATCTTACTTAAAATAGATGGCTCTTTAGTGGGGTTATATCTGTGTTACCAAATGTTAGGTAAGGTCACATTGCCTTCCCTTACATTCAACTTCAAAGGTGGCATGGATTGTGAGCTTCCAGCACAAAACTTTTTCATTCAAGTATCTAACAATATTTTGTGCCTAGCCATGTTGGGTGAACCCTCCAGTAATTTTCCTTCAATATTTCATATAACAACAAAATTTACACATCCTTTACAATGAAGCCCAAAACATGGTCTCTTTCTAGCCCACTAATTGTGATTCTATTTGAATCTTATTTCATATAATTCCCATACCATGTTATATGTCACCGTATGTCCTATTTAATATATAAATGCTCTAATTTTAGTGTTTACATCTCTTATTTAGTATTAATAAATAATAACTTCCACAATCATTTATAAGAACTCAATAGTTAATGTTGCTTGTGTTGTTTTATAACCAAATATCACATTGAAAACCATGTAAAATTCAGATAAAATTTCAAACAAAAATTAACCCTTGACACTTGAAAAGAAAGGGAGTATATTTTATAATACTAAAAAATTCCAAAGTGAATCTGAATATTTAGGGACAATGTTTATGGATTTGTTTAAAAACAATAACTTACATAAGAAATCAATACTTAATGTTTCTTGTGTTGTTTTATAAACCAGGATCACATTAAAAACCATGTAAAATTCAGATAAAATTTTAAAGAGAAATTAAACCTAACACTTTGAAAAGAAAGGGAGTGTTTTTTATAATACTAAAAAATTTGAAAGTGAATCTGAATATTTAGGGACTTTGTTTGTGTATTTGTTTAATAAAATCTACTTAATGATTTAAAAAGTAATTTGCATTCTCATAATTTTTTTAAAATTTTTATTGTACACTAGCCTTTGCATAAAGATGGCCCTGTTAAAAGTAAAGAAGTAGAAATTAAATATGGAATTAAAGTTTTTTAAAGAAATAAAGAAGGAAAATGATATTTAGTCTAATGGTAGAATTAATTTAAAGTGAAGGTATAATTAAGGTAAATTTATATTATGTTGTTTGGATTACCAAAATTTCATGTCTTTTAACTTTTATTTTTTATTTAATAGAAGCAAGTTAGTTTTTATTAGAATAATAAACAATTTACTATTATCATTTTCTCTTTTTTTTAGTGTTTTATATAAAATTCATATGCAAGGAGAATTTTTAGAAGGATACCTTTGTCCCCATAGGATTGTGCTTCATTATCCATTAGGAAATAGTCAACATTACCTAGATCTTTTCCTATCTAGCACTTATCCATAGCCCACTTAAAAATCTAATTACACATTGAGGAATACATATCCACATCCTTTATTAAAAAATATAAAAGGAACAACCTTAAACAAATATTAAACACTTCAAATGTGGTGTGGATTATGAACTTCCCACAAAAAACTTTTTCATTCAAGTATCTGACAATCTCTTGTGCCTAGTCATGCTGGGTGAACCCTTCGGTAATTTTCCTTCAATTTTTGGCAACATACAACAACAAAATTTCCACATCCTTTACAATGATGCCCAAAACATGCTCTCTTTCAAGCCCACTAAATGTGAATCTATTTAAATCTTCTTTCATGTAATTCCCATACCATACCAAATCTAATCTTATTTCCTACTTAATATACAAGTGCTGTGCTTTTGGCAACTTGTTTACATCTCTTATTTAATCTTATGTAGAGCATAGCCTTAAATACTTTAAAAATAATCATGTATAACAACTCAATACTTATGTTTCTTATGTTGTTTATAACTATATATAAGTAATTAATTCCTCTTCCCATTCATTTGCAGTAACTATATTATTTCTTGATAACGAAAAAGAAAACTACATTTCTAAAGCATTTGTTTTCATTTTTCCTATCACTTGGAATTGATGTACACTTTATATGTATTTATAATATTTAACATTATTTCATTAAAATTTAAATTAACATTTTAGTATATGTAGGATATTTAATAAATTATTTAATTTAAGCTTTAATTTTTAATTTTATAAATTTTAATTTTTATTAAATTGCTGCCAATAAATTGTGAATACATATTCCTTTGAGTGAAACTAAAATACATACATTTTTATCCCTTTTGTTAAATATAATAAGTTTGCAACAAAAAATATAAAGAAGTTAGTCTATGTGCCTTTCAAATTGCATATTCTATCATACAAATATGTGTAATACAAGGAAGGGGTGATGAAGCATTGGGATGTAGAGCCAATATATGCTAACTTGTATGTTTCCATCACCCACCATAAAATACTTAATATAGAGACTTCCTCAACTTTGAAATATCTACAAAACATAGCTATCAATAGTGCCAATGGCAGTGCTACTATTGTGGCTCTAATTAACCATTTAGTGACGATGATGTTGATGTGTTCAATGAATAGAAATATGAATACAATCACTAATTTTATTCTAATAATTAATAGCATTTTTTTGTCATTATAAATTTATCAGTAGTGTTTTAAGTTTTTTTTTGGCATACTATGTGGTTAATCCATAATTATTATGCTAGAATATAAATATATATTTTTATATGACTATACCCAATCCATACCATATAGTAATAGTGATAATGTATAATAGTGCTTAAAGGCTTAAGATGAATATAAAACACAAATTGTTTTCCTTTATAATTATATGATTGCAATGATATGTAGTGAAGAACTCCGAATACATTATAATTGTTTTCTATGGGATCAAATCAAATCCATCCTCTTTTGGATATAGGTTGTCATCCACATTGAATCAACACAAATAAAATTCATAGTGATGGATATCTCAATGTACTAACATGTTTATGCATTTAGATCTTGTGGTCTACAAGGACAAGAACTGGGTCCATAAAAAGACTTTAAATAGCATGAACAATCGCTAAGGTCCTCTAATCTTAATCAACAAGCTAAGTATGAGAAATTTCCTAGTTGAATGTCATTAAATCTTGTGTGATTCAATCTAAGTATGAGGATGCTATAACTTTGTAAACCAAGTCATTAAATCTTCTATGATTCAATGAATGTTGTTTATAAAAAATATTCTTAGTAAAATAATATTCCTCTCATTAAGATTTTCCTATAAAATTAAATATTAATTATAGAGGATATATCTTAATTTATTTTATAATAATTACATGATTGGATTATGATTGAGGTACTTCTACATTGATAAGAATTATAAGACAAGAACACATTTTAAAATATTAATTGTGTTTTTCTTTGAGATGACATTTTCAAATAAATGAAATGTTAAACTATCTAAATCCAATTTTTCAAGACATAAAATGACATAATATAAAAGGTATGAGATCCCAAAATTAGGAGTCCCAAATACTAGGGCCTTTCTTGTAATCTGTAAAAAATAGAGATGGAAGTTATGATTAAAATGAGGGCCACACTTGGAAGCTATTGATGTGGCATGATCATCATCATGATTGATAGAGTTGTTGACGTTGTGCCTACGTGATCCCATGAAAATTATAAATTGTTACAGCCACATCTATGCTCTTATTCATGCCTTGAAACTAATGACTTGTATATCATATATGACCAAATTAAATTTACAATAGAATGTATATTTTTTGGAATATTTTTTTATTTTACCATATAAAAATGCTAATAAATATGTTTATGCTTAATATGAAAATTATTGAAATTGACAGGTCCCTAAAATAAGTAGAAGTAGTTGTCTAAAAGGGAAGGGGAAGTTGAAATAAGGTATATGCCATAATATACCCATCTCTTTCCATAATGATCATCATTAAAATTTATAACTATTAATATTGTGGGATGGTGACACACATCACATTTATCAATTAGACAAAACATAAGAAAAAATATAATCCTTCTTTTCAATGATGTATGGAAATTAGGTTGGGAGATACTAAAAGGAAAGAAGAATAAAAAAGGCTTAAAAGGAGGATCTCCAAATCTATTTCTAATCCACCTTCCTTACCAATGTACCTAGTTGTTGCCTTCAAACAATTATTATGGTCCCCCATGGGATATTTTCAATCCAACACATGTTCCAATTCCACCTGTTACATAGGGCAATCACTGGCAAATGCCTATCAAAATAGCATGGGATTTAACCATACATAAATCACAAGGGATGACTCTCCATAAAGTAACAATAAATATTGGAAACATTGATCGTCAAGGGTTGACCTTCAATGGCATTTCAGAGTATGCTCCTTGTCTAACCTTTATATCAATCCTTCATTTTCATTTTACTAGTATTGTACAATGAAGGATAATATATATGTTAATCTATGAAGAGTAAAAGAAACAAGAATTAGTTTAACTCCTCTTATTTTCATTTTCAATAACTGTATTATTTATTGATAAACATAAAAAATTACATTTCCAAATATTTTTTTCCTCTTTCCCACTCTTTGACTACTTGGCATTTGTGCACATTTTATATATAATCCACTTGAAATAAAATATGCATTGATTTGTGATTTAAATTAATTTTATGCTTATGGTATGCTAATGTGCCCCACAAGAATCTTATTTTTATCAAGGCTCATCATAATTGGATTACATTATAGGGTGATTGATTCTATTTTCCTAGTGGTGGAACTTCATTTCAAAATGATGAAAAAATATACATTGAGAACTTTCCCTTGTTTATAATTTTTTATGGTGGGATTTGTTCCTTTGATGTCTCTAGGATCTTATATTTACCATTCGCTTAGTATACATGAACTTACCCAACAAATGTGGGATGTAAAAAACATGATGTGTGCAACTGGCCCTAGATGTAGGCATTATCTGATAGTATTTTCCATGTTCTATGGATGCATGCACACCAAAGAGGTGGATGAACAAATGTTGAATGTTCAAATCAAGAAATCTTCTTGTTTTGTGGAGTGGATACCAATCAATGTGAAACCCAATGTTTGTGAATAATTATAATGGTCCCTTAAGTGTTTATTAATGACCCCTTCAGTTTTGATAATGGTTCTTTTAGTGTTTAGTAATGGTTAATTTTATTTTATATTATGTTTTACTTGGTCAAATATTCATATCACACTTAAAACAATATGTACAAAGGTATTCAGCTATTGGTCCCATTATTTTCTAAAATAGGCCTTTTTATTTTGAATTATTAAAATTTTATTGTGTATTAATATCCTTGGGTTTTTTATTATGTACTTTGTGTATATGTTTACATAACTTATTTACATGTTTCCATAATTTTATGCAAAAACATCAATGCCAATTCTAAAATATTATGTTGGTTTGAGAATTTGTTTTGTCAATTTCTATCCAATTATTGGTCCCTTTGGTCACAAATGGAGATAGAAGTTTTGAATGGACAATGAGTGGACTAATATTATGTCAAAAGTATTACAACTTCTACACTAATACAAGTTCTAAGAGAATTTTAAGGATGGACAATGAGTGGACTAAATTCATCTTGAGAACTTGATATCAAGATCGGACCCAAATGTTTAGTATTGTGTTTCTATCTGATGCTTCATGGCCTAATATGTAATATGCCCTGCACTTAATTCTTTCAAACTACATCCCATATAGATAGTTTTTTCTACCCTTTATTATCCAATATATTTTCTAGGCATTTCAATCTATTATGAGCTGATTTGAATAAGATCTTTTACATTGGAACCTTATTAGTGTTTTAGGGAGGTTTAAAATAAGTTTTGGTGTTAAAAATTGTTCATAAAGGACATCCCCTTAAATCTAAAACTAATGCCTAGAGATCTTATATAATACCCTTAACCATCTCTCCTTAATAGATCAAGTTTCCATGTAGAGGATACACGTGCCAATGAATGTCTGAAAGTGTTTTCCAAGTCTTAAGACCTCATTCTGTGAATTAGAGAAGGCCTAAATCATTGTTTCATACAATTTCCTTTAAACCATGATCTCAAAATTTGTGAACATGTATAAAAATAATTATATTATCTCTATCCATGCTCACATATGCATAATTTCCTTGAAATTTGATCTTCATGCCTCACTAGGCCAGGTAGGATATAAGAGAGGTTTAGGTGCAGGCTTAGTCTAAAGGTCCTACCCCTATAGGATCACCTTGAAAATATAATTAATTATTCAATGCCTTGATATCATGCTCAAAAAGTACCAAAAAACCTTCACATTCCAGTGTTCATCCATTTTTCATGCACGCACCTCTTCATATCATGACTAGGCTCTTAACTAGGCTTCCTATGCACTTTGTCATCAATGACCTAAACCTTAATGCAACCATATAGAATTAGTTGCCTTTAAATTATCTTATGATAACACTTTACCATGACAGTATTCTCACAATGATAATAATCTCTCAATGCACCTTGTCACATCACATATTACGAACTAGGTTTAGTCACCTTTGACATCAACCTTCTTAAGTTGCCCCTTTGACATCAATGACAATACTCAACACTTGAATGCTTGATCATTGGATGAAGTGGATAACCTATTCAACCTTTGTTCATGGGTTTGAAAAGAACCCATTATCTCATCCAATATCACTTGATTAAAATCTTTTGACTTTTCTATTGCAACCACTAAAGGGTCAAATCTGGTTGGAAGGCTCATCAACACCTTCTCTATGATCCTATGATCTTCAAGGGTATCACCACATGTCTTAATTTGGTTGATAATATTCATTTTCCTTGTGAAGAAGTCATTGATAGACTCATTCTCCTTCATTTGTAGGGTCTCAAATTCCCTTCTTGAGAGCTACAAATTGACAAGCTTCACCTTAGCACTCCCTTGATAAGCATTTTGCAAAATGTTCCTTGCTTATATGGAATGGACAACTACTAGTTTCTTAGGAAATATTGAATCAACCATTGCCATCTATATGTAGCTGATTACCTTAGCATCCTTTCTCCTGTTATCTTTCAATATATTCCTTTGTGCTTGGGTTAATGCATTGAAGCCTACTAGGTCTATTACCTCATTATATCCGCCTTCAACCAACTTCCACAGCTATTGAGAATTTTATATGGTTTTCATTTTGATGCTCCACACATCATAGTTCTTTCCATTACATGTAGGGGGTTGCTGCCATGAAATAGAACTACCTGTTACCATGTCTAAATGGGATTAAAAACTATGGGATTTGATAATAGTTGTTGGTAAAAAATAAAAAATTAAGTGTCAGCCTAGGTGGGTAGCAATTAACATTAGAAAATCAAATATAAAATTGAAACTTCATAGATAGTTTAGAGATGACATAACAATGTTTTAAATGCACTAAAAGCAAAAAATATGGGAGGTAGTATGGATGGAAATAACACAAGTTTTATTATATTAAAATGAATCTATCAACCGATTACATCAATTAAAAACTTACAGCTACAACTATTTACAAATGACTCACACAAACATCTATTTTTTTTTTGTAGTTTGCTGCTGCATTATATTATTCTTTCTCTACTATTCTACCTATTCTTCCCCTTATTTTTTTTTCTATCTATTTTGTGTTGTATAGTCTTGCTATTGTGTTAAACTCAATGCCTATTGCTAATATAGTATTCTCTAGACTCTTTTCTGCCTTGTCTTCTACGTAGTTTGCTGCTATGTCACTAACTTCTATTTTACTTTTCCCTCTCACTATTGCTGCATCTAATTTTTTATAAACACTAATGTTTGTTTTTTCCCTTTTTTCCACTTTTGTTGACATTTTCACCTACCATGTCATCCCCCTCAAAACATTCAAATGGCTCCCAAATTTCAAATTTCAAACTATTGCATTTAATTCTATTAGGTGGTTAGAATAGTTAATTAAAGAGCTGGGGAGGTAGGAAGGAAAAGAATAAAATAATATTTTAACATGAGAGAGAGGGGGAGACCCTGCCTTCCAAAAACTAATTTTTTTTATTTTCAATGGATTCTCCCTCTTGTCCTGCACACTCTCACAAGAAATAGAAATGGAGATCCTCCTTTTAAGCCTTTTTTAATTCTTCTTTCCTTTCACTATCTCCCATCCATCATTGAAAAGATTGGTTATATATTTTTTATGTTTCACCTAATTGATAAATATGATACCTGCCACCATCCCACAATATTAATACTTAATGCTGATCGTGATGGAAAGAGATGGGTAAACCATGGCAGATACCTTATTTCAACTTAGCCTTCTATTTTAGATGACTACCTATACCTATTTTAGGGACCTATAAATTGTAATAATTTTTAAATTACACATAAACATGTTTATTATCAATTTTATATAGTTAAATAAAAAAATATACGGTCTAATGTAAACATGATTCGGTCATATACGGTCTATAGGTTGTAAATTTTTAAGGCCAAGTAAGATCATAGACATGGCCATAATAATTTATAATTTTCATGGTATTGTGTAGGCATAATGCCATCTACTCTATCACTCATGATGATGAGTACAACACATCAACAACTACTAGGTGGGGCCCTCATTTCTATTATAACTTTCATCTCCATTTGTTATAGATATTTGGGCAAGATGCTGTAATCGTAGTGGATTAAGGGAAGGGGTCTACTCATTGGGATTCCTAATTTTGGGATCTCATATTTCCATATTATGTCATCTCATGTTTTGAAAATTTGGATTTTCATAGTTTAATGTTTCTTTTATTTTAAAAGGTCATCTCGAAGAAAAATACAATTAATATTTTAAAAGTCATTCTTGTCTTAAAATTCTTATCAATGTAGAAGTACCTCAATTACAATCCAATAACTTAATTATTATAAAATCGATTAAGATATTCCTCTATAATTACTCTTTAATTTTATAAGCAAATTTTAATGAGAGGAATATTTTTTTATTAATAATATTTTTATAAACAACATTAATCAAATTACAAAAGATTAAATGACTTGGTTTGCAAAGGTAAAGCAATATAATGATTATGTATTGGCATTTTTTCCCCATATTACTAAAGGCATTACATGAAATTAATGAATTACATAGAATTTTGGCAAACCAAAAAAATATTTCTTTATAAGAGGTAAATGTAACTGATGTGAATCTCACACCTTTTTATATTTGATAGGTATCTAGAATTTTCCATTTTAGGAAGTTGAACTTAGAGAGGGATAATATAACATTTGAATATATTATTGTGGAAACTAAAAATATATGAAATAATGTTTTCTTCTATAATATGACATGCTTATTTAAAATATGACATTTCCAATTCCAACAAGATAATACATTCAACTAGGAAAATTTTCATACTTGGCTCATTAATTAGGATCAGGAGACCTTAACCATTATTCATGCTATTCGGAGTCTCCTTATGGACCTAGTTCTCATCCTCATAAGCTAAAAGATCTAAATGGGGAAACATGTTATTACATCGAGATATCTATCCCTATGAATTTGATTTGTGTTGCTTTAATGTGGATGTATTGGAACAAATGGAAAACATTTTTTTTTTGGTTGAATTGGAGGTGAATTCAACAACTAATATATTGAACAAGACATTGATTATATTGAACTATTGAACAAACATTTCATATTATATTCTTACTAATGTCGAGTTAACCTAATTACTATCCAATCATGTATTTGTGTAAACTAATGGAGGCCTTTTCAAATTTAATTAGATCATTAATTTTTATAGTACTACCTAACACCATTTTTATTCCTCATGTATTTTTGGTAATAATCACAATGTGGAGGGGCCAACTTAGCATATGAGAATTGAAAACATTTGTCACTAGGGGCAATAATTAATATAATTCACTAATTCAAGGTTTTTCCTGTCTAGCTTATGTCTCCATTGAAAAAACTTTTATAATACAATTAATATCTTAAAATTCATTCTGGTTTACAATTATTATCAATGTAAAATTACCTCAATTACAATCCAATCATGTAATTATAATAAAATAAACTAAAGATATACCCTCTATAATCATTATTAAGTTTTATAAGAAAATCTTAATTAAAGGAAATTTTTTTTATTAAAAATATTTTTTGCAAACAAAATTCGTTGAATTGTAGAAGAGTGAATGATTTGGTTTGCAAAGTTAAGGCCATAGAAGGATTATGCCTTGACACCTTTTTTTTGATATCCCTGAAGACATTACATGAAATCATTGAATCATATAAAATGTTGACATCCCAAAAAAATATTTCTCTATAAGAGGTAAATGCAATTGGTGTGAATCTCACACCTTTTTATATTTGAGATGTATTTAGAATTTTCCATTTTAGGAAGTTAAAATTATAGAGGGATAATATAACATTTGAATACATTACCTTAAATATATTTATCCATCAAGATTTGTTATTATTGAAAATAAAAATATATGAAATAATGTTTTCTTCTATAATATGACATATTTATTTACAATATAACATTTCAACTCTAACAAGATAATACATTCAAATAGGAAATTTTTGATACTTGGCTTGTTGATTAGGATTAGGAGACCTTATCCATCATTCAGGCTATTTGGAGTCTCCTTATGGACCCAATTCTCATCCTTATAGACCACAAGATCTAAATGAGGAAACATGCTATTACATCTAGATATACATCCCTATGAATTTGATTTGTGTTTCTTTGATATGGATGAATTGGAACAAATAGAAAATAATTTGTTTTTTGGTTGAATTGGAGGTGGTTTCAACAAGTAATATATTAAACATGACATTGATTATAATGAACTATTGAACGAACATTTCATATTGTATTCTTACTAATGTGGTGTTGACCTAATTACAACCCAATCATGTATTTGTGTTATGTAATGGAGGCCTTAACACAAATATAATTCAAAACTTCAAGGTTCTTGCCCTCTAGCCTATGTCTCTATTGACAATTTTTTTTTAATACAATTAAAATCTTAAAAATTAATATTAAGATTAAGCATTGCCATGTTTTTAAAAGGCATTACATGGAATTATTGAATTATATAGAATGTCACCATCCCAAAAAAATATTTCTTTATAAAGGGTAAATGCAATTAATATGAATCTCACACCTTTTTTATATTTGAGATGTATCTAGAATTTTCTATTTTAGGAAGTTAAACTTATAGAGGGATAATATAACATTTGAATACATCACCTTAAATATATCTATGCATCAATATTTGTTATTGTTGAAACTATAAATATATGAAACAATGTTTTCTTTGATAATATGACATGTTAATTTAAAATATAACATTTCTAATTCCAATAAGATAATACATTCAACTACATTCAACTAGGAAAATTTTCATACTTAGCTTGTTGATTAGGATCAGAGGACCTTAGCGATCATTCATGCTATTTAAAGTCTTTTTATGGACCCAGTTCTTGTCCTTGTAGACCACAAGATCTAAATACAGAAACATGTTAGTACATTGAGATGTCCATCACTATGAATTTTATTTATGTTGCTTCGATGTGGATGACAACCTATATCCAAAAGAGGATGGATATTGATTTGATCCCATAGAAAACAATTATAATGTATTCAAATTTCTTCACTGCATATCATTGCAATCATATAATTATAATAGAAAATAATTTGCTTTTTAGATTCATCTTAAGCCTTTAAACACTATTATATATTAGCACTATTACTATATGGTATGGCTTGGGTATAGTCATGTAAAAATATATATTTATATTCTAGCATAATAATTATGGATTAACTACATAGTATGCCCAAAAAAAAAACTTAAAACACTACTGATAAATTTATAATGAAAAATAAATGCTATTAATTATTAGAATAAAATAAGTGATTGTATTCATATTGCTATTCATTGAACATATCAACATCGTCGTCACTAAATGGTTAATTAGAGCCACAATAGTAGTACTGCCATTGGCACTATTGGTAGCTATGTTTTGTAGATCTTTCAAAGTTGAGGAAGTCTCTATATTAAGTATTTTATGGTGGGTGATGGAAACATACAAGTTAGCATGTCTTGGCTCGACATCCCAATGCTTCATCACCCCTTCCTTGTATTCCACATATTTGTATGATAGAATATGCAATTTGAAAGGTACATAGACTAACTTCTTTATATTTTTTGTTGCAAACTTATTATCTTTAACAAAAGGAATATGTTTTCACGATTTATTGGTAGAAATTTAATACAAAGTAAAATTTATAAAATTAAAAATTAAAATTAAAATTAAATAATTTATTAAATATCCTACATATGTTAAAATGTTAATTTAAATTTAAATGAAATAATGTTCAATATTCTAAATACATATAAAGTGTACATCAATTCCAAGAGGTAGGAAAAATCAAAACAAATGCTTTGGAAATGTAGTTTTCTTTTTCGTTATCAAGAAATACTATAGTTACTGCAAATGAACGGGAAGAGGAATTAATTACTTATCTATAGTTATAAACAACACAAGCAACATAAGTATTGAGTTGTTATACATGATTGTTTTAAAAGTATTTAAGGCTATGCTCTACATAAGTTTAAATAAGAGATGTAAACAAGTTGCCAAAAGCGCAGCGCTTGTATATTAAGTAGGAAATAAGATGAGATATGGTATGGTATGGGAATTACATGAAAGAAGATTTAAATAGAATCACATTTAGTGGGCTTGAAAGAGAGCATGTTTTGGGCATCGTTGTAAAGGATGTGGAAATTTTGTTGTTGTATGTTGCCAAATATTGAAGGAAAATTACCGGAGGGTTCACCCAGCATGGCCAGGCACAAGAGATTGTCAGATACTTGAATGAAAAAGTTTTGTGCGGGAAGCTCATAATCCACGCCACCTTTGAAGTTGAATGTGAGGGAAGGCAATGTGACCTTACCTGATGTTTGGTAACACAGATCTAAACCCACAGAAGAGCCGTCTGCAGGAGTAAGATCAATGGCTGATTGAATGGCTTCTTTGAGAGGAGAGTAGGCAGCCTCGTCCAGAATTGTAACGGTGGTTCCGGAGTCAATGATCATGCCTCCGCTGCCGTCTGATTGCAGATCAAAAGTCCCAGCAGGAATGTCTACGGGTTTGCCATTTAGGGTGATTCCTGTAATGGGAATGTACCAGAAAGTGGGAATGACACTGCTCTTAATGAGAGGGAAAGACTTGGCTCCACTCAAGGAAGCACCCTCCCCGAAAAAGAGAGGGCTGGTTTGTGAAGAAGAATCGGTGATGGACAAGAGACAGTAAGAGAATTTGTTTTCAACCTTGGAGCCCAGTTGTGAGATGAGGGAGAGAGCACCTCTTCCTAAACCCACAAGACCTCCGCCTTGAGAGAATCCTTGCCCCTCATTGTCATGTCCGCATCCAAAACCAATGCCCGCAACCTTGTTTCCACTCCCTATGGATAACGTCTCATAAGCCAGCACACCGCTGGTAAAGGAGCCATCGCCATACTGATACAGAAAGCTACAATCTGGATTGCATCCTATTTGTGTATTTCCCAAAGCGTCGCAAAGAGAATCACTGCAAGGAACTGTGGAATACGTGGAGGATTTGGAGGGGTCGAAGATTGGCGTAGGTTGCTTGAAGCAGTCCTGGCAAGGCTTGCACTGAGTCCATATCAGATCGCTTCCCGTGTCCACAATGGCTTCAAAGCTCACAGAAGGGGTTCCCACTCCAACTTTCATCAGAAATTCTCCATCTCCCACCTGAACTGGCGTCTCAGGGTCTAGTTGTATAGATTTGGACTTAGACTTGCTTACCTGTTGCTTCACAAATGCCTCTATCTTCCCCAATCGTTTCTTACTTCGATCCACTGCAGAGTGCAATCGCTCAGAAAAGCTCGAGTCTGCACCTGGCTCTGATCTGCGCGTCAAATTCACCCTCATCGCCGCCGCATTTACATTTACATTTTCATCACCACCTTTCAGCCAATCACTAAATAGTCTATCAGAAGATGACGATATCACTGGAATTATGCATATCAAGGCCAGTAAGGCCAACAACTTAGAACAGCCTAACCATTCCATTTTACTCTTTAATTTGCTCAACCTCTAAACTGGATGGGATTTATTCCACAATACTGAGAAATGTGTTATGTGATCCAGTACTATATATACACACTAGTCACTTCACTGTGTGTGAGATAGAGGGGGAGGGCCTTCCTTCCAAAAACTGCTTTTTTTTTTTCAACGTATTCTCCTTCTCGTCCTGCTCTCTCTCACAAGAAACTAATTTATTTTTTATTTTGTTTTCAACGGATTCTCCCTCTCGTCCTGCTCACTCTCACAAGAAATAGAAATGGAGATCCTCCTTTAAAGCCTTTTTTATCTTCCTTCCACCATCGCACAATATTAATCCTTAATGCTGATCGTGATGGAAAGAGATGGGCAGACTGCGGCAGATACCTTATTTCAACTTAGCCTTTCCTTTTTAGACTGCTACCTCTACCTGTTTTAGGGATCTGTCAATTGCAATAATTTTCATGTCACACATTAACATGTTTACTAGCATTTTTATATAGTTAAATGAAAAGATTTTTAAAAAAGTATTTTTAAAAATGAACATCAATTGTTGGTTGTTAAAGAGTAATTTGAATTACCATTTGGCAATGATTGTGCACTCTCTCCATAATTCTAAATTAAATTTTATTCGGCGATTGCCTTGTAAGCTAGTCTAATCTATATAAAGAAGTTTATATCTTCTTTTTGGTTTTCAATTAGGAATTTTTAATTTTTTAATATAAATTTTATTCGAAATAGTAATTTTTCAATTAACGTTTGTCGTGCCACATCTCACTATAGTTTTAGACACTGTCCATATGAAAAAATTGCTCTCTTACAATCTCCCAAAAATGTTTGGCTAGTTTTATAATTTTACTGCCAGACCAATCAAATGGCGGTGCACAAAAATAATTTCTCCGCCAATTAAAATAAATCTTTGTGACATTTTTCAATCTTTGACATGTTAATGGCATTGCCCTGATTAATGACATGGACAACTTACTCTTAAATATAATTACTAAGAAGGAATAAATTTATAAAATGTATGAATAAATTACTCAATTATCATAAAAAATGTATGATTATTTTATTATTATTTTTGATGAAACTATTATTTAATTTAAAAAAAAAAAAAATCATTTTATGATAATTATATATTACAAAATTAAAATTAAAATTTATATTAAATTATAAATGTGTTATTTTTAATTTTTATATTTCAATGATATTAAAGAGAGATGAATTCTGTAACATCAAGAGTAATATATAAATTTTAGCTCCACAATTCAAAAACATTTATAACAATTGGTTTCATGTCAATGAGGGTAATAGTTATCCTACTTAACTAATAATGTATTTAAAAAAAATATTTATGTGTTATTTTATATTCATCAAATCTATTACCATACATGAATTTTATTTATTATTATTATAATAAATAAATTATACATTTTATTTATTTATAATGCTACTAGTACATTAACGCATACATTATATCCTTTTGATGTTAAAACGATTTATATTGTTATTATAGACGCCATAAATATTGTAACCTGAATATATTTACAATAATTTATAATTTAATTATTTTTTTTCCAACACCACTAAATTTCATCATAGAATAATTATGATAATGCAATATTATTTTTTTACTTATTTTCAAAAGATTAAAATAATATGCGAACTCTATGTCTTCATATCCACCACCAACACTACAATACCTAATATGAAACCTTTCTTTTATTAACCTACAACTTTACCTCCTAAATTATCCAAATCAACTCAACGCAAGTTATATTACAATTTCTAGTGCAATTGGTGCATTGGACGCAGAGACTAGCTGCTATGCAGCCCTTGTTAATTTTGGGATTTCGCAATTTTTATATTATGTCATTTCATGTTTTGAAAATCTAGATTCAAATAGTTTAAAATTTCTTTTATTTGAAAAAGTTATCTAGGAGAAAAATACAATTAAGATCTTAAAATGCATTTTCGTCTTACAATTCTTATCAATGTAGAAGTACCTCAATTACAATTCATTCATGTAATTATTATAAAAAGGATTAAGATACATCCCCTATAATTACTCTTTAATTTTATAAGAAAATCTTAATTAGAGGAAGATTTTTTCATTAAGAATATTTTTTATAAACAACATTCATTGAATTACAAAAGATTAAATGATTTGGTTTACAAGGTTAAAGCTATAGAACGATTATGCCTTGGCATTTTTTTCTTTCATATCGCTGAAAATATTACATAGAGTCATTTAATTACATAGAATGTAGACATGCCAAAAAAATATTTCTTTATAAGAGGTAAATGCATTTGGTATAATTCTCACACCTTTTTATATTTGATATATATCTAGAATTTTCTATTTTAAGAAGTTGAACTCATAAAGAGCTAATATAATATTTGAATACATTACCTTAAATATATCTATGCATCAAGATTTGTTACTATTGAAACTAGAAATATATGAAATATATAGAAAGATTTTATGATAATTATATATTACAAAATTAAAATTAAAATTTATATTAAATTAAAAATGTGTTATATTTAATTTTTATACTTCAATGATATTAAAGAGAGATGAATTCCATAACATCAAGAGTAATATATAAATTTTAGCTCCACAATTCAAAAACTTTTATAACAAGTGGTTTCATGTCAATGAGGGTAATATTTAACCTACTTAACTAATAACGTATTTAAAAAAATATTTATGTGTTATTTTATATTCATCAAATCTATTACCATATGTGACTTTTATTTATTATTGTTATAATAAATAAATTATACGTTTTATTTATTTATAATGCTACTAGTACATTAACGCACACATTATATCCTTTTGATGTTAAAATGATTTATATTGTTATTATAGATGCTATAAATATTCTAACTTGAATATATTTACAATAATTTATAATTTAATTATTTTTTTTCCAACACCACTAATTTTCATCATAGAATAATTATGATAATTCAATATTATTTTTTTAATTATTTCAAAAGATTTAAATAATATGCAAACTCTATGTCTTCATATCCACCACCAACACTACAATACCTAATATGACACCTTTCTTCTATTAACATACAACATTACCTCCTAAATTCTCCAAATCAACTCAACACAAGTTATATTACAATTTATAGTGCAATTGGTGCATTAGAGGCAGAGACAAGCCACTACACAGCCCTTGTTAATTTGGGATTTCAAACTTTTTATATTATGTCATTTCATGTTTTGAAAATCTAGATTCAAATAGTTTAACATTTCTTTTATTTGAAAAAGTTGTCTCAGAGAAAAATACAATTAAGATCTTAAAACACATTTCCATCTTACAATTCTTATCAATGTAGAAGTACCTCAATTACAATTCATTCATGTAATTATTATAAAAAGGATTAAGATACATTCTCTATAATTACTCTTTAATTTTATAATAAAATCTTAATTAGAGGGAGATTTTTTCATTAAGAATATTTTTTATAAAAAACATTCATTGAATTACAAAAGATTAAATGATTTGGTTTACAAAGTTAAAGCTATAGAATGATTATACCTTGGCATTTTTTTATTTCATATCACTAAAAATATTACATAGAGTCATTGAATTACATAGAATGTTGACATGCCAAAAAAATATTTCTTTATAAGAGGTAAATGCAATTGGTATAAATCTCACACCTTTTTATATTTGATATATATCTAGAATTTTTTATTTTAGGAAGTTGAACTTATAAAGAGCTAATATAATATTTGAATACATTACCTTAAATATATCTATGCATCAAGATTTGTTACTATTGAAACTATAAATATATGAAACAATGTTTTCTTTCATAATATGACATGTTTACTTAAAATATAACATTTCCAATTCCAATAATATAATACATTCAATTACAAAATTTTTCATACTTGGCTCATTGATTAGGATCAGGAGACCTTAGCCATCACTCATGCTATTTGGAGTCTCCTTATGGACCCAATTCTTGTCCTCCTAAACCACAAGATCTAAATGGAGAACATGTTATCACATTGAGATATCCATCCCTATGAATTTTATTTGTGTTACTTCGATGTGGATGAGAACTTTTATCCAAAAGAGAATGAATATTGATTTGATCCCATAGAAAACAATTTTAATGTATTCAGAGTTCTTCACCACATATCATTGTAATCAAATAATTATAATGGAAAACAATTTATTTTTTAGATTCAACTTAAGCCTTTAATCACTATTATATTTTAGCATTATTACATGGCATGGATTGGGTATAGTCTATTGATTGAATATTTTATTGATCAGCATACTGATAAATAAAATAGGTCTGATCAGCCAAAGTAGGAAGATTAGTCACCCAAATGTGTAGGTTTACCACATCAGAAGGGGACTGATCTCTCCTCTCATCAAGGGGAGGTTCCTTATAGGTATGCTCTCTATATATATATATAAACATAAAATAATACTCAAGGGTAGGACAAACCATCCATCTCTCTTTCTTCAGACATGATGTGTGCAAGTCAAAGAAAAAACTCAAGGAAATGATAGACATCACTCCTCTTCTTTTAGAAGTACTACTCAACAAACCACAAGAATACTCCTAGTAGTAAATGCAAAGTGTAACCAAGGACATAGTAACCAGCAAATTGAGATGCTGGACAAAGTCTCCACCTGAATTGCTCAAGAGTAAGATACAAAGGAAAATGAGGGCACAAAGTCATCCCAAGGTCCTTTACACATAAATGAAATGAAAACACACTAAAGGCAATTATGGGGGCACAAAGTCTCTCCATAGTTGACTCTTCAGGACACCTTCTTGACTACTGTCACTAATTCTACTTGTTGAATTAAAGGAATAGAAGATATATTAAAGAAAAAGACATAATAATATTTTCCTCAAAAAAAAAGGTATCACAACATAAAGTCTAAAAAATCAATTGCTTTCTTATTCTAGTAACAAAATATGATCAGCAATCTGAGCTCAAAGTCTCAGTAATGCCTTCCAATTTGGGTAGAGTTTCATTTTGATTGTCAAGAAGAGATATATTTACAATAAAAGAGAGTCCCTTATATAGCCACTTCAAGAAAGACTCGAGAACAATAACACATCATGTTGCATTGAAAACTGTTAGGAAGACATGCTGGAAATTGGGGGAATCTACCCATTTATTTTTCTCAATGTAGAGAAACAAGTCACGCTATTGAAAGTTTGCAACTTTCAATGTCTACCTAGAAATTTTATCCTTCCTTCATCATTCCTCCTTTTTTGGTTAATTGAATCAAGTCCTGGATTCAATTTGCTGTTATGTTCTTTAGTCACTTTCTATTGGTCTTGGCCTTAAAGCCTGTGAATGCATTTAGGTTTGTAGATTATAAGGATCAACAGCTATTTTATGAGCTTTGAAATTGATGTTCATGCACCTGTCACTACATTTTTAATAGCTAGTTTGCTATCTTGAATTTGACGTCTTCAGGCACGTCACCCCTTGGTCCTTCTTCAGCTTTTCTATTTGGCACTTTCCCAGAAAGAACCTACCCTTTTGGGCCTTAAGAAATGATCCATTTTGGGTTGGGAAGAGCCCCCCGTAAGGGTATCTTCCCTTTGGGTGGTCTTTGGATGGCCTTCGAGCTTCTTTCTTTTGGTAGGTAGCTAAGTTCTTCCTTCAGATTTCTTGTTTCACATCTTCCCGAAGGGAAGATGACACTTTGGCTTCAGGAAAGTGTCCTTTAATTTTGGCAACCGAGATTCCCCCACAAGGGCACCTACCCTTTGGGGTCCTTCGGTGACCTTTTCCTTAGAGTCTTCACAGACATTCTCATGGACTTTTCTTGCAGACAATTCCCGTGGGTATTTTCCCTGGGCTTTCTACACAGACAAATTCCCGTGGACAAAAAGTCTGTAGACAATTTCCCGTGGACAAAAAGTCAATGGAATTACTTCTCACGAACAAAAAGTTCACAGAATTGATTTGTCTCAGAATTTTCTTTGGGCTTTTTGCCCACAGCTTCTTTGAATTCTTTCAAACTTTTTGTTCGAAGGAATTCCTTCGGACAAAAGTTTGAAAGAATTATGCCTTTGTCTACCTTAAACAAAATCCTAAAAGAATTTACTTTAACTGTCTTCTTTGAAAATGATGCTTTCGAAGGGTTATTTTGTCGACCAAGTGCCCTTTACAAGGGCACTTGTCCTTCGGGAGGCTTCTTTGAATTTTTACATTGAACCACTCCATTCAACCAAGCTTTGAACCAAAATGGTTCAAGCTGATGAACCAATCAAATGAACCAAAGCTTTAAACCAAATGTTGAACCAAGCATTAGTTCAACAGTTCAAATGAAGCCTTTGAACCAACTGACGAACCATTTGATTGAACCAAAGGATGAACCAAAGCATTGAAACAAAGTGGATGAACCAACTGAGTGAAACAAAGTGTTGAACCGCTTGGTTGAACCAAGCCATTGAACTGTTCCTTTGATTGAACCTGCCATTAAATTGAAAGCATTGAACTTGTTGAAATGAACTTGGCCTACAGAGTCCATAGATTCAAGCTTGCAGAGTCCGTCGATTCCTGAGAAGTTTGAAAAATGAGGAATTTGAATGCCCAGGACAAATTTCAGAAAGGGAAGAGACAATTTTGGTCTGTAGGACCAAAATAGTTCAAATGTTGTCCCAAAAATGAGTGATATTTTTGGGGGACAACATAGTCATAAAAAAATATAAATATTCTATCATAATAAATATGGATTAAGCACGTAGTATGCACATGATAATCATAAAACATTACTAATAAATTTATAATGACAAATAAATGCTATTAATTATTAAAAAAAAAAATAGTGATTGTATTTATATTTATTTTCATCAAGCACATCAACATCATCATCATTAAGTGGTTCATTAGAGCTGCAATAATAGGATTGCCATTGGCACTATCGATAGCTATGCTTTATATATATTACAAAGCTGATAAAGTCTATATATTGAGTATTTTATGGTGGGTAATGGAAGAATCCAAGTTATCATGTCTTGGATATACATTCCAATGCTTCATAACCCCTTTCTTGTATTCCACCTACTTGTGTGATGGAAGATGCAATTTGGAAGGCACATAGACTATCTCCTTTACATTTTTTGTTGCAAACTTATTATGTTTAACTTAGGGGATAAAGGTGTATCTATTCTAGTTTCACTCAAAAGAAGATGAATTCATGACCTATTGATGGAAATTCAATACAAAGTAAAATTTATAAAATTACAAACTAAAACTTAAATTAAATAATGTTAAATATCTTACATATGTTGAAACATTGATTTCAACTTAAATTAAATAATGTTAAATATCCTAAATATAAATAAAGTGTGCATCAATGCCAAGCCATCAAGGAGTAGGAAAGATCAAAACAAATGCTTTTGAAATGTATTTTTTTTAATGTTTATTGAGAAATACTACAATTACTACAAATGAATGAGAAAAGGAATTACACTAATTCTTGTTTCCTCTACCCTTCATAGATTAATATAAATATTATCCTTCATTCTAGAATATCAATCAAATAAAATTGAAGGGTTGATATAAAGGTTAGAGAAGGAGCATACTCTTGTAACGATAGTGAAGGTCAATCCTTGATGATCAATGTTGCCAATATCTATTGTCTCTTTATGGAGAGTCATCCCTTATACTTTATGTATGGCTAGAGCCCATGCCATTTTAATAGGCATTTGGTGGTGATTTCCTCATGTAATAGGTGGAATTGGAAGATGTGTTAGATTATAAATATTCCATAAGGGACCATAATATTTGTTAAAGTTAAAACCACATACATGGGTAAGGAAGGTGGATTAGAATTCGTGTGGAAGACAATGTGAACTATTTCTTCGATGGCTCTATTAACCAACCTTGATTTTAGCCATAGATTATATGTCAACATAATCTTTCATCCTCTACCTAGAAGCAAATTTTTATTGATTTGAGTGTCATTATCTGGTGTAATCTATTATTTAATATGTTCTACTTTACATATTATTATAAAAATGTTCAATGATTTTAGCATTTTCTTATTATGCATTATTGCCAATTTATTAGTTGCATACAAATTCATTGACATTTTGAAATCTTCTTATTCTTCTATATGTATGAAGTATGATGTTATTGACATGAGAATATTCTAATATTCCTTTTTTGGATTTGCATTTCTGATATTGGTCAATTTTTTTTAAATAGTATATGATTTTGTATGCATCTTTGTTGGTAAAAATTTATGTGTAATGTTACAATTATGTCAAATGCCTACCAAAGTGTATGACAAAATGAATTTCCTACATACATTGAGGTATGTCATTTATGGGGGAAAGCTATCCAAGATCAACAACAAGTATAATCGAACAACCTCCAAAAGATTTGTTACCATGTTGAGGAAATGCCCCACACAATTAGCAATCTATATTGATTAGCTTCTTTTTCATCTATGAAGCTCATTTCATCAATGAATACATGTTCAATGTGTTTAATTTGTTCTTGGAAAATTTTTAGTGCTTGTCCTTCAAGTTCCTTAATTTCATGGATAAGAATCCAAAGGATTTAATGTATTATTGATGCATTTACATTAAATACTACTACACTAGTTAGAGAGAGAAGAAGAAGGGAAGAATTGGTTCTCCCTACAATTTCATTTATGCTACCTTTGATGCAACTATTCAAATAGGATTTGCCTATGCCTTTTATTCCTTGTATAGTCATTTAGAGATCTTCCTTTTAAGCATTTTTTGTTCTTATTTCCTTTAACTATCTCCTAGCTTAATTTCCATCCATCATTATTCAAAGGAAGGATTATATTTTTCAAAAATGATATTAATAATATAATTTTTTTATGTTTCTCCTAATTGATAAATGTGATGCCTGCCACCATCCCAAAATATTAATATTTATAAATTTTAATGTTGATCTTGATGGAAAAAGGTGGGTAGAGTACAACAAATACCTTATTTTAACTTAGCCTTCCCTTTTAGATAAATACCTTTACCTATTTTAGGGACCTATCAATTGCAATAATTTTCATGTTACCAGTGTCTATCTTCTTCACAAACATGTTTATTAGCATTATTTATATTGAACTTGGCATTTATAATATTGAACTATTAAACAAAAATTTCATATTATTTTTTTACCAATGTGGAGTTAACATAATCACAATCCAATCATGTATTTGTGTTAAGTAATGGAGGCCTTTTAGAATTTAATTAGATTATTAATTTTATAGTACTATTTAAAACCATTTTTATTCCTCATGTAGTTTTGGTAATAATCACAATGCGAAGGGGCCAACTTAGCATATGAGAATGGTAAACATTTATTGCTAGGGGGATAATTAATATAATTCACCACTTCAAGGTTCTTTCCCTCTATCTTATGTTTCCATTGACAAAACTTTTAAAATATAATTAATATCTTAAGATTTGTTCTTGTCATACAATTATTATCAGTGTAGAAGTACCTCAATTACAATCCAATCATGTAATTATCATAAAATAAATTAAGATATATCCTTTTTAATTATTCTTTAATTTTATAAGCAAATTTTAATTAGAGGAAGATTTTTTTATTAAGAATATTTTTTACCAACAACATTTGTTGAATTATAGAAGAGTAAATGACTTGGTTTGCAAAGCTAAGGCCATAGAAGGATTATGCTTTGACACCTTTTTTTGGATATCCCTGAAGGCATTGCATGGAATAAATGAATTACATAAAATATTTACATCCCAAAAAAATATTTATTTATAAGAAGTAAATGCAATTGGTGTGAATCTCACACCTATTTTATATTTGAGATGTATCTAGAATTTTCCATTTTAAGAATTTGAACTTATAGAGGGATAATATTACATTTGAATACATTACCTTAAGTATATCTATCCATCAATATTTGTTACTGTTGAAACTAAAAATATATGAAATAATGTTTTCTTTTATAATATGACAAGTTTATTTAACATATAAATTTTCTAATTCCATCAAGGTAATATATTCAACTATGAAAATTTTCATAATTGGCTCGTTGATTAGGATAAAGAGACCTTAGCCATCATTCATACTATTTGGAGTCTTCTTATGGACCCAGTTCACATCCTCATATACCATAACATCTAAATGGGGAAACATGTTATTACATTGAGATATCCATCCTTGTGAATTTGATTTGTGTTACTTTGATGTGGATGAATTGGAACAAAAGGAAAACAATTTTTTTTAGATGAATTGGAGATGGTTTCAATAACTAATATATTGAACATGACATTGATTATATTGAACTATTGAATGAACATTTTGTATTGTATTCTTACTAATGTGGAGTTAACATAATTACAACCCAATCATGTATTTGTGTTAAGTAATGGAGGCCTTTTCAAATTTAATTAGATTATTAATTTTTCTTGGACAACCTAAACCATTTTTCTTCCTTGTGTATTTTTTGTAATAATCACAACATGAAGGGGAAAAATTAGTGTATGAAAATTATAAGCATTTATCTATTGGAGGTAATTAATATAATTTACCACTTCAAGGTTCTTATACTCTAGCTTATGTATCCATTGATAAAACTTTTAAAACATAATTAAAATCTTAAAAATCATTCTTGTCTTACAATTCTTATCAATGTAAAAGTACCTCAATTAAAATACAATCATGTAATTATTATAAAATAAATTAAGGTATATCCTCTATAATTATTATTTAATTTTGTAATTAAATCATAATTAGAAGAATATTTTTTTATTAATAATATTTTAAGAAAAAAATATTCATTAAATTACAAAAGAGTAAATGACTTGGTTTGCAAAGTTATATCCATAGAACGACTATACAATGAAAGCATCTAAAGAGGGAATTTTCCATGTAGTGTCTAAAACACTTTTAATGGTTTGAAAAGTAGAGACACATAATTAATATTTAGGGCTTGGTTTATAAAGTAGATAAATAATAAGTTATCCATTTTCTTTCTTTATCTCACATTTTTTTAAACTACAATCTCAAGGAATTGAACTTAGTGAAGAAATCCTGAAGGGTATCAAAGTTGCTATGACTTAGGATAATGAGTTAATTCTCAAGTTCATGACCTCTCATCACATCTTGATCCTAAGATAGATTTACTATAATGGCCCATACATCATTGGGTGATTTGGCAGGATCCAAGAAAAATAGAAGATCAAATGCAACATAAAGACATAATAGCCCATAGGATTGATCACTATGGTTATACCACTTAAATTTATCTATATCTATGTTAGGTTCAATTTCATTACCCATGGTTATCTTATACAAACCCTTACTCCTTAGAATTATTACCATCTTGATTTTCCATTCATGATAGTTAAAGGGAGTTAATGGGTTGATTAAACTTGAATTTATTTTAGTGTTGAGTTATAGTAGTAGAGAAACTTGTTGTTATTGAAAAAATGAAAGTGTAAGTATAAATAAATATTACCTCAAAATAAAGTACACCCCACTTAAAATATGAACTGGTGAACCCCCCAAATGTTATAAATAATGCATGCTCAAAAGATGTTAGGCATAACCAAGAATGCGTCTAGAGAAACTAGTGCAAATGTTATTAAACATAAAATATACAAAGGGGACATTGGGCTCAACCAAAAATGCATCTACGGAAAAGAAAGTACAAAGTCAAAAGGAAAGAGAAATTATTATTTTTAATATGAGGGGGTTTGGCCACCTACCAAATCAAATCTCACCCTTCGATCTTCATCAAGCAAAAAAATGAAGAATTTTCAAAACAATATTCCCATCTTTTGAATATTAATCAATATACAATATATTATTTTTAATGAAAAAATAATTAAAATTAATCTCACAAATATATAATATTATTCCACTTATTTCCCAAGAACCGATGAAAAGCATTTATAAATAATAATATCAATTTTAAGAATTGACTGTGATATAATAAATAAGTCCCCCCCATAACTTTTTTAAAGATCCCATAATATTATAAAATAATGCAATCACCTTGACATATTAAAATTATAAAAAATCAATTAAATATTTGACTTTTAAAATATTGAAATACCTATAATAGTTAATTGACTTAATCTCCTTCACCCTTTTTAATAAGAAAATATTTTTCCCACCAAAATAAAAAAATGACCTTCTTTGTCAGTGGTGATAAAAAACAACTTGCATGAAGAAAGAGTGGTATTCTATTTAAGGATGAAAAGCCCTACTAGATTGATGAAAAGTGAAGAATTCTTCCAAGGGGAGTTTTTAGGTTTTTGAAGACCATCGAGGAATCCATAGGTGTAGGACAATCCTAGTTGAATGATGAAAAATGAATAAAGGGTGCAAATGACTATCTATATGGGATGTAGTATGCAAAGAATAAGTACATTCCATATTATAGACCAAGGTGTGAATCATCAGATAAAAATACAGTACTATAAATTTGGATTTGATCTTAATATTAGGTTCTCAGGATGAATGTAGTCCATTCACTGTCCATCCTCAAAACTCTCTCAGAACTTGTAGTAGTGTACAATCTGTAACACTTTTGATAGACTGATTATAGTGGTGGGTGACCAAATATAGGTCATGACAGGATGTGGGACCATTGCATGAAAATATTGACTCTTACTCTATATACCTTGGTCTAAAAAATAAATAACTACCTATGAATGAATGAGAGAATCGAGGTAAGAAAACAATATTACTATAGAGTAATGTACCCAAAAAGAATCCCCTACATTTTTTTTGAGATTTAAAAAAAAACCCAAAATGTTTTCCAAACCCTTAAAAAAATTATCTCACAATATATGTAAATAATATCAAGATTTAAAAATAAAGCTTACAACTTAAAAGAATTAGACACATTATTAACAGGGTGGATCTAATACCATATCAGGGTTGATTCCAAGGTTTGGGGAAGTTGAATACATGAGTAGAGTGAACACCTGATCCAATAAAGTGCACAACATGAAGTAACTAAAAGCAAATGAAATACATAAGAGAAAATATTTCATAAAGAGAGATAGGAGCCAAAATCCAAACTTCTATTTATTAATAAAGCTAAAAAATGTGAGATGTACATATAGGAGAGTGTTGATTAACTTTTCCAAATAATATGGTTAATAAAGCCAAGAATAGAGAAGTAACTCCCATAATCTGAATAGCTAGTCAAGGGAGCTACTTCCTAGTCACCCAATCAACCTACACACATAAGAAATATTCTCCATGAAAGTAAGAAAACTCTAAGTGAGTAAAAAATACCATAATAAATAAATATGGGAAAAATTAAAACCCCTACTGTAATAGGTACATGTGGTAATAAGCCACATAAATTTGGGATGAGAGACTCTTATGAGTTAAGGATTGCCTTATTTTCATAGAGGCAAAAGGGAGCAAAAGATAATTTTCAAATGGCATACTTGGGATGCCAAATAAGGAGGAGAAGGAAGTAAAATGTAATCATCATAGAGTTTATGTAAAAAGGATGAGAGGTGAAGAATAGAAAAAATAGCTATATAAAAGATCAAATAATAAATGTTTAATATGTATGCAGGTGCAAACTTGAAGAGATGGAAGACATTGAAAGAGGCCTTCCAAAGTGAAAACAATGAACCACTTGCATTCACAAGCTATGAAGAAGCAAAGGATTTTTTTTCAATACTCTTGAAAATGGAGAAGCCAAAACCAAGATGGTGGTATCAAGGAGAATATCTAAAGACGATATGAATACCATGAGAAAAGAGGAGATGAAATTAGCTAAGAGTGAAAGGTGGAAGGATCCAACAATAGGCTAGAAAATGAGTGAATAAATCCATAGAGGATTTTGCTGGAGGTGGATAGACAAAGGTGGTTGTAATACCACATGAAGATGGAAATGGAAGAAGAGAAACATTTAGTAGATATGGAGTAATTATGGTGGGTATAGTTCCATAAAATGGGAAGGAGAGAAAAAAATTAATTATAAGAGAATGGATTTGAAGCCATCAAAAAGTTAAAAAGGGATTAAAAATGTGACATTTATTATTCCAAAAATTATTGTGGTCAAATTTTCCCAATTTTAGTATAAAATTGATGGGTTAATAGTTAGGTCTAAGTGCCAAAATTTTATCATAAATATATGAGAAAATAATACTTAGTCATTTTTGTGTTCCACATTATGATTTTATGCCTCTTATACCTTGAAGATTGGGCTAGCTTGACCTCTTGGTCATGTTAGATGTGAAAGTGTGTCTTGATATGTCATGGCATAACTTCAATCTTACCATGCCCATGTAGCCAGGCTAGCCTAACCTTGTTGGTGCAATAGATGAGAATTCATGGTCTTATTCATTAAAGCCATATCCTTGAATCTATCGTAGAAGGGGGTTCAATGTAATAAACCATGGAGGCATGCCCCATGCATGAATGGGGGAGGTTGGTGATCATAGCACAATGAATAATTCTATGTGACTATAAAAATATTTCATCAAAACCCAATTGGGTAAAACATTTTGAATATACATAACATTTTCTAACTTGGTACCCTCATAATAACATAGTTTTCTTCTTGCACCATTTGTCTCTGTGATGGCAAAAATGAAGTAAAACACAATCACAATAGTTTTATCCATGTATTTTATGCTAGTATAATTTCAAAATGATTTAGAGTGTGTTTTAAATATTTTTTAATCCAAGGAAAGAATATGGTACCCTAGGTACACTAAAGTTCTGGTTGGCTCTTGTAACCTCCTAGTAAAGAATTGAAGGGTGAAGTGAACATTTTCAAGACAACTATAGATTTATCCCCACAACCACATAAATAATTTATACTATTGAACACATCTAGGAATATTTGTGCCCTTGTTGAGCTTGTTTTCCACATTATCATATCAACCAAAATGAGGTGTAAGTACATGGGTTATGAGCCTATGTTTATTTTAAAGAATTACATCCCAAAGATTGGTGATTCTCAAATTGGACATGTGAACCTATAATATTTCCAAAATATAATGAATTAATAATATTTTACTTATATGGCTACCCTCCCATCAATGATTAGTTTACCATAGGTAACTAGTTTTCCCATCTCCATGATATTCTCAAATCTATTGTTTGTATGTGCTCAACATTATATCTAGATACTAAGGAGACATGATTGGAAGGAGGTGCCTTGATGGAAAATTTATATGTTACTCCCATGGACATGAATATAAACATTCCATAAAGGGAAACAAATGCTAAAATGTGTGTTAAATTTAGAAAAGAATAATGGGATAAAAACCCAAGAAACATCTCATAATCATCAATAATGGGTGGTTTTTTTAAAAAAAAAAGTGTCCTGAAAAAACTCATGAAGAACCTCTATATATCACATTTCAAATAAAAGTTTTTGGACAAGGTCACCCTTCTTCATAGGGTCATGGGTAACAAGAAAACTATGGATTTTTATCATTATATGTTCATAGATATGAGCATCATATGTGATGGTAAATAATATATTTATTGGAGTAACATCATCAATGGAGTAACATCATCAATAATACCTACAATATATCATAAATATATAAGTAACAAAGACCTTCTATATGACTATTATCACTTTGAGTTATACCCTTGAGAATAGGTTTTCAAGATTTCTCACATAATTGACACAATGAGATCACTTCCAAGTTATGGGTGACCTATAGTGTAAGTAAACCTATAGAGATTTTTTATTTCCTTGATGCATCACCTTGATCATCACCTAAACTACTTCTTGACAATGAAGAGAGAGAGAGAGAGACACACACAAAAATACTTCCTATGCTTCTATGACTAATCATGGGGTGATGTACCAAAATTGAATACCTCAACTTGTTTGGACACACATAAAATGAAATAGAAGATCACTTACACATACAATACTCAAAATTCACCAATGAATATCGAGCATAAGTGTTTTGTATAAAGTATTTAGCTTATAATAGTACCTAGAAGGATGACCACTAGCCTTATGAAACTCAAATGGCATTCATCACAACTATGAATTGAATAAAATCTAAGACACAAAATAAAACATACACAAGATAAATTTTTATGAATAAATGTAAAAAAAAATTGACATAAATTAGGGATAGGCTTTAATTATCACAAGCTTACATCAATAATTCATTAATTACACACAATAACTGACTTATGAGAAGGTAAAAAAAAATTCTTTCTTACTCAATAAAGTGTTTAAATTTTTTTAATTTGGTAGGGATGAACCAAAAATATATATATGTTTCTTAAATTACTTATAAAAATCAAGTATATATAGTGAAAAGAGTCCTTAGTGAGGGGATAAGCATGCAAACTTGTCATCAATGCCCCCATTAAGGATGAAAATTAAAACATAAATGAAGTCTAACTTAAATTGACATCTTATTCCTTATCCAATGTATTATTACTATTTTATTTGAAGTATCCAAGTTGTCATGGGGGTTCATAAGTACTTATTGTATACTTTAGTTGTTTAAGATCAAGTTACATGCTAAAACTCCACTTTGTCTTCTATCAACTCCTACAAGATTACATGATGAAAATACACTTTGAAAAGTCCTTGATTAATGTGAATTATTATCCTTGATTTTTGTGTAGAGGGAAGATATGATATTATTGAGGTTTTTTAGGTATTATTTTGAATGCAAATTATGATGGTGCATTAATGATCCACAACTTTAGCTCCTCATTTGATGATTTTTTGACCATGTACACATTCTTATTTTGCATTAAAAGCTCCATGAGCATGATGAAAGACATGTAAAAATTAAAGTAAAGGATAAATAAGAAAACATATACCTTATATCAGATAATTTTAGGCCTCTCACAATGTCTTTCATGGCTCTTGATGATGACTTAAATCAAATTTTTAGATGTGAACTCTATTAGTGCCTAAGAAGCTCTTAAGAGAGATATATATCCTTTAATTAATTCATTAATGGATTAAAAGTGTTTAAAATAAATTTATATAATTTATATAACCTTGGAACTCCTAAATACAAAGTTTAAATGCATTTAGATCAATAAAACTTGAGTTCTTGCACTTTTGGGCTTCTTAAGAACTAGTTTTCAACATTTTGCATGCACAAACCTGTAATTTTAAATTTGGTATATTTTACGGTATTTTATAGACATGATAACACAATTTTTTTAAAAAAATATTTACACTCACTTTATCTTCAAATTTCATAATAATTGAATTAATGAAACTCAAGTTATGCTCCTTTTTGTGCTTCTAGGCTCTCTTAGGGTAACAAGTATACCTGTTTAGTAATTTTCTTATATTTTGTAATATACATGGTCTAAATAGATAATTATTTATTTTTAAGTTATTTATTTACCCAATATATATTTAAAATCATTTAAATTCTATGTTAAATTTCAAAAACACTTCAAAAATGCACTTTTAGGTCTGCACGCTTATAGGTGCTCATTTCTCATGCATGCTTGTCAGCTAAGCCCATTTTCCATGTATAAAAATTTGTTAACAATTTTATTTGGGTATAATGTGTCTTGATATAATTTATAAGGAATAAAAATCATTCATCATGTTTTATAAATCTTCAAAACACTTCAAAAGATCAAATTTTCAAAGTCCATGTTCTCTAGATAAGGTTTTGAAGGCTTTGGAGCAGTCTTATTTCTTAACAATTGTTCATAAAGATTAATATTTATTTATGATAATAAAAAACATTATATAGGATTTAATAAACCTATTAAACCTTCATATTAACCATTATAATCCATGAAACATCTACACCAAGATATCACATTTGTTTTGAGATAATTTCAAGCTTGAAAATCAATTTTGAAAGAGATTTGAGTTATATTAACATAATTAAAGAATATTTTGAGTTCATAACCATTTGAAAATGTTTTATAAATATCCATGAAGTTTATAAATCCGTGTACAATCCTTTTCCCATGTAGGAACCAATAAAAATCCAATTTTTTGCCTTAAAAATGCATGAAAACTGCCCTTACATCCTCACATATGAGTTGGAGCACCGAAAGAACTTTAAAACTTATATATATGCATGAAAAATATATAAAAATAATTTAATAAATGTATTAAACTTATTATTCACCTCATAATATGTGACACCTTTCATTTTCTTACAATTTTCCTTTAATTTCCTTTACCCATGACTTGACAAGCTTTAAAGACTTGAGATGGTCAACCAAGAAGTAGTTTTGAAGACAAAAACTTAAATAAGACTCTCTATGGTGTACATAAATTGGATATATTAAAACTAAATTAACATTGTTTTTTTTCAAAAATACCTTAAATTTTTTAAAAGTGTCTTAAAACATACTAAGACGGCATAATAAATACATAATTCTTGCAATTAGACTCCTAGACTAAGTAAAAATCTCAATATGACCTAAATATGAATTAACTAAGAATATTGGCACTAATAAAAGGATGTAAAATATGATGAAACACATTATTAACTTAGCATACTCAATGACAAAAATAATGGTGATTGAAAAGGTCAACAATAACTTTATACTTTGTATACTCATTAAGATCATAGAGAGTCTACCTTGTTCTCACCCAATTGGCCAATGTAGGTATAGTAAACAAGGTAAAATAGTTGAATATACAATTTAACATAGAAAAAATCATCAAAAAATTTAGATGTGTCAATGATACCATCCCCAAGAGAATTTTACATGCATCAATTGAAGATTGGGGAGTCAGGATCTTTGAGGAATCAACTAATCTCATTTCTTAATATGGAAGCTACTTAATTAAATTCAAAACATTATTATATATTATATTAGGATAATTTGAAATTATTAATTTAATACTACCATGGTTAGAAAATGACAAAATATTATTGATTAAAATGTGTAAACAACACAAATATATACATAAGATATGTAGGTAGAATCATGTGGCAGGTGTAGTATTCCTAGTCACCATTGGCCATTAAACTTGTAATAATTTCATATTTGATCAAAATATTAAAGCTTCAGTATCTCAATTCACAATATACCATCACATGATTAGATCTTATTTTGACAATAAAGGATATGTAAGAGCTCATCTCGAGATATGCCCCTCATATATACATAAACCACATTTGGTTGCTTAATATGATGATTATATAGATGAATATGAAGTGTATAGGTGTGATTTGAGTTGAATAATTTTGTAATTAATAATGTATTAACTACCACTTAGGTGTTGGAAGAGATGAAAAATGATAGGATTAAATTCCTTGATTCATCTTATATCGAGAGAGTCATATCCTCATCTTTGCCAGTGATAAATTAGTTTGCATGAGAGTTGATGGATATGTGGCTTAAAACCAAGATACTATTGGAAATATCAATGAATTTTTTCAATGATTAACTTAAAAAAATTATAAGAACTAAAAACTAAAGGAGAACTAGGACCACTACCCTGCCAAGTCAAATTTCTATATCAGTCTCTAATGAAACTTACATGGGTATCTTTGGTACCATATGTATCCCATAAAATATTGTATGAGGTGATCAATGTGGTTAAAATTCAATTCAACCCAAGTATCCAAGCAAGACCTATGGTCAAGGTTTTTCTATAGTGAAATTTTTTCAAGCTAAAAATTAAGTGAAACTGTAGTCCTCCTCGTCCTTGGGAGATGATAGCTCTCTATTGATTGATAACACCACACAAAAATATATCACCTCCAATCAAGGATTACATTAGTGATTAGCTAAAAGATTTTTTGAATTTATGTACCACATGCACTATCCTCCCTCTTCTTTCAAATTTTCTTGAAAATTTGATTTTGTCATAATCTACATCACCAAGGTACCCTAAATCATGATTCATTATGACTAACACATGAGAGAGAAAATGGTTTGTTTGAGTGACACTAAATTTTATTGGATGTAAACATTACTTGGAATGAATAAGAACGTGGTTAATGTATAATTTCTTTACTTTGATGCTATGGATAACCTCGTGGAGACTCCTTCTCCGAAGAAGGTAAAGGCCACATCAAGGTTAGTGTCAAATTCATATGGATCCCAATTCAAAAATAATATTGAGCCAAATGTTGAAATGAATGAGGAAAAAATGAATATATAAAATTATATCCATAAAAGAATCTCATTTGGTATAGCTAATCATGAGAGTGATGTACACAACTTATGAGAAACTATTGAGAGAATGATCAAAAAGTCTGAGCAAGATGAGCTGACCCAAGAATAGTTTAAGGATCAAGTCTGATAACTTGTGGGTTAAGTGAACTAATTTTTCAATATATTAAAGTCTCCTACAGTTCCAAAAGTAAACACTCCAACTTAAGTACCTAGGAAAAGTAGAGAGGGCATCTCAATTATAATCCAATACAATAACTATGGAAAAAATCTTGTGGCTTGGATTGAATAGTTATTTCTATATGGCTTGAAGTATATAGAATCTGAGATAATTAAATTAAAAAATATAAGATTTATCAACAAGTTAAATGTCACCAAAATTATCTTAGCTTTTTAAAAAGAGTGAAAAGGGATATAGAAGAGTTGTTAGCTATAAATGCCAAATATCTAGTCAAAGTAAGATTTTTTGATAAGAGAGAAAATTATTTCTCATATGAATAGTTGGTGATAAATCTGCATAAAATAGAAGTGTTAAATAAGGCAATGGAAGATGTAATAAAATAATTTAATGTTTGAGGTGAGAAGATGATTTTTTATTATATATAGTGATTTTTGATGATGGTGTGTGTGAAAAATTAGTGCAAAATGCAAAATGTTGGTGTTATCATAGTGTGATAAAATGCTTCAATAATGTATTGTGACTTTGGAGGTGTATGAAAACTTATTTCAAGGATTATTACTCTATGTGGACTCTAAATGTTAGGTGTTTTATCTCAATGTGTAGTTAGACATTCTAAAATTTTCTGTGTTAGCCTCTTATGTGAAAAATGGTTTGAACTATGGATTTATATTGATATTTTGGGAATTAATCAGATGGGGCATACTAAAATTTTAGGATGCGTTGTTACATGAATTTAATTTTTAAAAAGTAGTCATTATTTTGTGGGAGGATGTGGATGGTAGAACTAGACACTACTAGGGAGCAAGATTGTCTAAATAGGGTGGTCATGTCCAAATAATAAAGATAGTTAAATAAAAAGTGCGGATTAATCTAAAAGTGAGATTAGATTGTTGGATAATGATATTTTGACATCATTTGTTTCTTTTAGGAATTAATCATCCATTATAGGAGTGAAATAATGGTAGTTAGAAGACCATGGAATGAGGCATGAGATAAGTCCCTATAAGGAGTGGTCAGAAGTGCATTATTTCAAATTAAATTTTAATTTATGTCTACATCATCTCATACTATCATACATATATAAGTAAGAGAAATAGATATTGTACAAGTGTTGTTTAATGTTCATTGTAATTTTTTTTGAAGGGAAGAAGGAAAATTTGTGTTCACTCTCCCATTGAGAATACAAAGAAAATTTTATAACTTTTTATCTTGCATTTTCTCTTTATAGACGTGTGTTATTCATACATTTAATGCTTATCTCTCATCTCTCAAGCACTAATTTCATTTTCAAACTATTAAACTACATTTATATTTTCTCTTTTCATACATAAGATAATATTTATGTTTACTTGTTTATCTATGACCCTTCATCTTCCTCCTTTTTTAGATAAGAGTGAAAAGAGGAAGGATCCAATAGTAGGCTGGAAAATGAGTGAACAAATCCATGGAGGATTTTGGTGGAGGTGGATAGACAAAGGTGTTATTAATCCTAAATGAACATGGAAATGGAAGAAGAGAAACCTTTAGTGGATGTGGAAGACTCCCATAGTTGGAAAATGATAATATATTACTAATTAAAATGTGTAAACAACTCAAATATGTACATAAGATATGTAGGTAGAATCATGTGGTAGGTGTAATATTCCCAATCACCATTGTCCATTATGCTTGTAATAATTAGATAGGTTCTCAAAATATTGAATATTTAGTTGCTGAGTTCACAATGAACCATCACATGAGTAGATCTTATTTTGACAACCAAGGATATGTAAGAGTTCATCTCAAGATATGTCCCTCATATGTACACAAACCACATTTGGTTGTTTATATATGCTGATTTTATAGATGGATATGAAGTGTATAGGTGTTATTAAATTTGAATAAGTTTTAAATTAACAAAGTATTCACTACCACCATGTTATTGGAAGAGATGAAAAATGATAGGAGTAAATTCCCTGATTCATCTTATATTAAGAGGGTCATATCCTTACCTTTACCAGTGATAAATTAGTTCACATGAGAATTGATGGATATTTAGATTCAAACCAAGATAATGTTGAAAATATAAATGAAATGGTTCAATTATAAAATTGAATAATTCATAGGAACCAAAAGCTCAAGCAGAACAAGGACCACTACCCTACCAAGGCAAACTTCTACATCGATCTCTAAAGCAACTGGCATGGATAACTTTGGCACCATATGTATCCCATAAAATATTGTATGAGGTGATAGATGCGGAGAAAATTCAAATAAAACCATGTATCTAAGTAAGACCTATGGTCAAGGCTTTTCTATAGTGAAATGTTTCAAGCCAAAAATTAAGTGAAACTATAGTCATCCTCCTCCTTAGGAGATGATACCTCTCTATTTAATGATAACACCACACAAAAATATATCACCTTAAACCAAGGATTACATTATCCATTATCTGATTTTTTTTTTAAAGTTATGTACCATAGGAACTAGCCTCCCCTCTTCTTTCAGATACTATTAAAATTTTGATTTTGCCACATTATACACCTCCAAGGTAGCCTAAATCATGAGTCATTCTGACTAACGCATGAGATTAAATGGTTTGTTTGAGTGGCACAAAATTTTATTGCATGTAAACACTAATTGGAATGAATAAGAATGTGGTTGATGCATAATTTCCATAATTTGATGCTATAGAAAACTTCCTAGAGACTCCTCCTCTAAATAATGCCAAGGCCACTTCAAGGTTCGTGTCAAATTCATATGGATCTCAGTTCAAATAAATTATGAGCCAAATGTTGAAAATAATGAGGAGTAAATTAATATATAGAATTATATCCCTAATAGAATATCATTTTTTATAGATACTCATGAGAGTAATGTACATAACCTATTAGAAACTATTGAGATAATGATCAAAAAGTTTGAATAAGATGAGCTCACCCAAGAATAGTTGGAGGATCAAGTCTAATAACTTGTGGGTTATGAAAACTAATTTTTTAATCTAGTATAGGCTCCTATAGTTCCATAAGTATACACTCCAACTTAATTACTAATGACTACTAGAGAGGCCATCTCAACTATAATCTAATACAATAATTATGGAAAAACTCTTGAGGCTTGGATTGAACAGTTATTTTTATATGGATTGAAATATATAAAATTTGAGATAATTGAGTTATAAAAAAAATAAGATTGATCAAAAATTTTAATTTCACCAAAATTTTCTCAATTTTATAGAAAGAGTGAAAAGGGAAATAGAAGAAATGTTTGCTACAAATCTCGAATATCTAGTCAAAGTAAGATTTTTTGATAAGAGAGAAAATTATCTCTCATATGAATAGCTGGAGAGGATTTTGCATAAAATGGAAGTGTTAAATAAGTAAATGGAAGATATAATAAAATAATTGAAAATTTGAGGAAAAACATTTGAAGATATAAACCCATTTTGTTAAAACATTTTAAAAATACAAAACATTTTCTGACTTGTTTCCCACACAACAACATAGTTTTGTTCTTGTACCATTTGTCTCTATGAAGGAAAAAATGAATCAAAACATGATAACAATAGTTTTATCCAAGTATTTTATGATATTATAATTTTAAAAGGATTTAGAGTGTGATTTGGGTGTTTTTTAATCTAAGTAAAGAATGTGGTACCCTAGGTATAGCAAAGTTCTAGTTGGCTCCTGTAATCTCCTAGTGAAGAATTGAAGGGTGAAGTGAACATTTTCATGATCATTGTAGATTTATACACAAAACCACATAAATAATTAATACTATTGAAAACATCTAGGAATATTTATGCCCTTTCTGAGGTTGTTTTTTACATTATCATATCATCCAAAATGAGGTTTAAGTACATGGGTTATGAGCCTATGTTTATTTTAGAGAATGACATCCCAAAGATTAGTGACTTTAAGATTGGAAATGTGAACCATAAGAGTTAAAAAATATAATGTATGCATAATATTTAAATCCCATGGCTACCCTCCTATCAATGAATAGTTACCAGAGGTAACTAGTTTTCTCGTCTCCATGCAATGTTCAGATCTAGTGTTTGTATGTGCTCAACATTATAATACAGATACTAAGGAGATATTATTGGAAGGAGGTGCCTTGATTTCCAAGATATATGTTACTTCCATGGACATGAATCTAAACATTCCATAAAGGGAAACAAATTTTAAAATGAGTGTTAAAATTTGGACAAGAATTATGGGACAAAAACCCAAAGAAACATCTCACAATCATCAATAATGGGTGGTTGAAATACAAAAAAAAGAGGCATATACAAAATAATGAATAAAATCTATATATCATATTTCAAATAAATTTTTTTGGACAAGATCACCCTTCTTCATAGGGTCATGGGTAAAATGAAAACTATGGATTTTTATCATTGTATGTTCATGGCTATGAGCATCATATGCGATGGTAAGTAATATATTTATTGTAGTAACATAATAATTGGAGAAAAATCATCAAATATTCACTAAAATAACTCATAAATATATAAGTAACAAAGACCTTCTATATGACTATTATCATTTTGAGTTGCACCCTTGAGAAAAGTCTTTAAGATTTCTCACCCAATTGACATAATGGGATCACTTATATGTTGTGGGTGACCTATAATGTAATTAAACATATAGAGAGGGTTGGTTCCCTTTATTAATCACCTTGATCATCACCTAAACTACTTCTTGACAATGAAAGGAGAGAGAGACACAACTACTTCCTATGCTTCTAAGACTAACTATGGGGTGATGAACCAAAATTAAATACCTTAACTTGATTGGACACACACAATATCAAATAAAAGAGCACTCACACATAAAAAAATCACATTTAACTAATGAATCTTGAGCATAAGTGTTTTGTAGAAAGGATTTAGCTTATAATAGTACCTAGAAGGATGACCACTAGTCTTAGGAAGCTCAAATGGCATTCATCACAACTATGAATTGCATAAACTCTAAGATATAAAATAAAACTTTTAGAAGATATATGTTGATGCATAAATGTATAAAAAATTGGTCATAAATTAGGGATAGGCTGTAACTATCATAAGCTTCCATCAAAAATTCATCAATTGCACACAATAACAAACGTATGAGAAGGTAAAATAAGTTTCTTTATTGCTCAAGAAGGTGTTTACAGGTTTGAAATTTTGTAGGGATGAACCACAACTATGTAGAGGTATCTTAAATTAATTATAAAAATTAAGTAAATATATTGAAAAGATTCCTTAGTGAGGGGACAAGCATGCAAACTTGTCATCGATGCCCTCATTAAGGTTGATAACTAAAACAAAACTAAAGTCTAACTTATATTGACATATTATTCCTTATCTAATGTATTAATACTTAATTTGAAGTTTTCATGTTGTGAGGGGGATGTATAAGTCCTTTTTGGAGCCTTAAGGTGTTTGAATATTAAGTTGCATGCTGAAATTCCATTTTGTCTTCTACTAACTCCTACAAGCTTGCATGATGAAACTCTACTTTGAGAAGTCCTTGATTTATTTGAATTATTATCCTTGATTTTTGTGTAGAGGGAACATATGATCTTATTTATGTTTTTTATGTCTTATTTTGAATGCTAATTATGATGATGCATTGATTGTGCACAACTTCAGCTCCTCATTGGATGACTTTTTGACCATGTACACATTATTATTTTGAATTAAAAGCTCCATGAGCATGATTTAATACCTATAAAACTTAAATTAAAGGTTAAATAAATAAACATATACTTTATATTAGATAATTTTAGGCCTCTAACAATGTCCTTCATGGCTCTTGATGATGACTTAGTTCAAGTTTGTAGGTGTAAACTCCATAAGTGCTTGAGTAACTCTTGAGAAAGAGATATATCTTATTAAAATAATTAATTAATGGATTAAATAGGTTTAAGACAAATTTATTTAATTTACATAACCTTCATGTTCTCTAGATAGGGGTTTGAAGGGTTTTAGAGCAATCATGCTTCTTAAAAATTGTTCATAAATATCCATAATTATTTATGATACTAAAAACCATTTTATGGGAGTAAATAACCCTATTAAACCATCCTATAAACCATTCTATTCCATGAAACATATCCACCATGATGTCACATTGATTTTGGGGTAATTTTAAGCTTGGAAATCAATTTTGAGAGAGTTTTGAGTTATCTTAGCATAGTTAAAGAATATTTTGAGTTAATAAACATTTTAAAATGTATTATAATCATCCATAAAGTTGATAAATCAGTTAAAAATCCTTGACCCACCTATAAACTAATAAAAATTCAATTTTTTGCTGTTAAAAATGCATGAAAATTGCCCTTACATCCTTGCATATGAGTTGGAGCACCAAAATATATTATTAAATTATATATATGCATTAATAATATCTAAAAATACTTTATTAAATGTATTAAAATTATTATTCACCTCAAAATATATGACACCTTTCATTTTCTTGCAATTTTTCCTTTAATTTTCTTTACCATGCCTTGACATGCTTTAAAAGCTTGAGATGGTCAACCAAGAAGTGGTTATGAAGACCAAATAAAACTCTATATGGTGTCCACAAATGGGAGATATTAAAACTAAGTTAACCTTAACTTTGTTAAAAATACCTTAAATTTTATAAAATAATATTAAAACACACTAAGAGGGCATAATAAATGCGTAATTCTTGTAATGAGCCTCCTAAACTAATGGAAAATATCAATATGAGCTCAAAATGAATTCAATAAGAATATTATAACTAATTAAAGGATGAAAATTATGATGAAATACCTTATGAACTTAACATAATTGATGATGAAAATAATGGTGATTGAAAAGGTCAACAATGACTTCATACTTGGTATACTCATTAGGATCATTGAGAGTCTACCCCATTCTCACCTAATTGGCCTATGTAGGTCCAAAAACCAAGGTAAATTAGTTACATATATAATTCACCCTAGAAAAATGTATAAAACACTTCATAAGGGTCAATTATGCCTTCACCATGAGAATTTTACATGCATCAAATGAATATTGAGGAGCCAGGATCTCTGAGGAATCAACTAATCTCATATCTTAATATGGAAGCTAATTCATTCAATTCAAAAATTATTATATATTAGATTATGATATTTTTAATGTCTTCCCTTAAGACTCCAATGGTTTGAAAATGATAAAATATTAATAATTAAAATGTGTAAACAACTCAAATATGTACATAAGATATGTAGGTAGAATCATGTGGTAGATTTAGTATTCCCAATCACCATTGGCCATTACACTTGTAATAATTAGATAGGTTTTCAAACTATTTAATATTTAGTTTCTTAGTTCACAATGAACCATCACATGAGTAGATCTTATTTTGACAACAAAGGATATGTAAGAGTTCATCTCAAGATATGTCCCTCATATATACACAAACCACATTTGGTTGATTATATATGGTGATTGTATAGATGGATATGAAGTGTATAGGTGTTATTAAAGTTTAATAATTTTGAAATTAACAAAGTATTCACTACCACCATGGTATTGGAGGAGATGAAAAATGACAGGAGTAAATTCCTTGATTCATCTTATATCGAGAGGGTTATATCCTTACCTTTGCCAGTGATAAATTAGTTCACATGACAATTGATGGATATTTAGATTCAAACCAATATAATTTTGAAAATATCAATGAAATGGTTCAATTATAAAATTGAAGAATTCATAGGAACCAAAAGTTCAAGGAGAACAAGGACCACAACCCTACCAAGGTAAACTTCTACACCGATCTCTAAAGCAACTGACATGGGTAACTTTGGCACTATATGTATCCCATAAAATATTGTATGAGGTGATAGATGTGGAGAAAATTCAAATAAAACCATGTATATAGGTAAGACCTATGGTCAAGGCTTTCTATAGTGAAATGTTTCAAGCTAAAAATTAAGTGAAATTATAGTCATCCTCCTCCTTAGGAGATGATACCTCTCTATTTATTGATAACACCACACAAAATATATCACCTAAAATCGAGGATTACATTATCCATTAGCTGATTTTTTTTTTGAAAGTTATGTACCATAGGAACTAGCCTCCCCTCTTCTTTTAGATACTATTAAAATTTTGATTTTGCCACATTATACACCTCCAAGGTAGCCTAAATCATGATTCATTTGACTAAGACATGAGATTAAATGGTTTATTTGAGTAACACAAAATTTTAGTGGATGTAAACACTAATTGGAATGAATAATAATGTGGTTGATGCATAATTTCCTTAAATTGATGCTATAGGAAACCTCCTTAAGACTCCTCCTCCAAAGAATGCCAAGGCCACTTCAAGGTTCGTGTCAAATTCATATGGATCCCAGTTGAAATAAATTATGAGCCAAATGTCAAAAATAATGAGGAGGAAATTAATATATAGAATTATATCCCTAATAGAATCTCATTTGTTATAGCTACTCATGAGAGTGATGTACATAACCTATTAGAAACTATTGAGATAATGATAAAAAAGTTTGAATAAGATGAGCTCTCAAAAGAATAGTTGGAAGATCAAGTCTGATAACTTGTGGGTAATGCGAACTAATTTTTTAATCTAGTAAAGGCTCCTGTAGTTCCATAAGTATACACTCCAACTTAATTACCTATGAGTAACAGAGAGGCCATCTCAACTATAATCCAATACAATAATTATGGAAAAAATCTTGAGGCTTGGATTGAACAATAGTTTTTATATGGCTTAAAATATATAAAATTTAAGATAATTGAGTTATAAAAAAATAAGATTGTTCAAAATATTTAATTTCACCAAAATAAGCTCAATTTTTTAGAAAGAGTGAAAAGGGATATAGAAGAAATGTTAGCTACAAATCTTGAATATCTAGTCAAAGTAAGATCTTTTGATAAGAGAGAAAATTATCTCTCATATGAATAACTGGAGAGAATTTTGCATAAAATGGAAGTGTTAAATAAGGAAATGGAAAATATAAGAAAATAATTGAAAATTTGAGAAGAGAAGATGATTGAAATGTGCTCAAATGTAGGGAGTTTAGATTTTGAATTTCTCAAAGAAGATGATTTTTGATGCTATATAGTGAGTGAGATAAATGAAAAATAAAAAAAATCTAATAGAGATTCCCCATATGGTGATGATGATATCTAATAGATAGCTGGTACATTGGAAGAATATTATGATTCCCAAAGGATATTTTATTATTGAGGTAGTGAAAAGATTTCAAATGTTTAAAATATCACATGGCAAAGGAAAATTTATAGGTTAGATGATCATCCAACCACTAACTCCATCAAGAACATATCTTTCTTCAGGGAAAGCTTCTTAGGAAGCATTCTTTTTATTTTCTATCTTGTTTTCATCCCATTTTTGTCATATTCTAAAAATCCAATTTTTATTTTGTAAAATATGAAATATAAATATAAAAATAGAATATGAAAAAATGGGAATGTAAATGGTTAGCTATGTTGTCAAAAATTGGGAGATAGGATATGCTAGATCCTAATTAGATAAAATGAACTAAGCTAAATCATAATGTAAAATCTATGCATAAATTAAGCATTCATTGATTTGTAATTTATTATATTTGGATAGATGATAAAAATGTTAAATTCAAGAATGAAATAAACTATCTAGAAAACTAAAATGCAAGACTCCAATTGAGATTGGAAAAAAATTGTGTGATTATGTTCGCTGATTGTGAAATTCAAATAGGGCTTCAGTTGATCTCTAGACAAGGTGGTTGTAATTAGATAGGGGTATGATACACTAGTGTCCTTAGGGAGTAAAGGTGTATGGTGAGGGTTATCTTTTTTAAATTTATATAGAATATTTTCATTCACTTGTGTGTTCTATTTAACTGTGCGATAGATCTCAACCCTTTGAAAAAATAATTATGTCTTTTTCTTCACTTGTAATGCTAAATAAATAGACTATAAATGATAAATAGATAGAATGGAAAAAAAGGTTAACAGTTGAAGTTGTGCTTGACCTCAACAACCCTTATGTTTAATGTTATCTACATAAAAATATTCCAAAGAGGGATCAAACTCCATGTATTTCTCCCATGCTACAATGGTGTGTGTAAAATGCAAAATGCTGGTGTAATCCTAGTGTGATAAAATTCTTCAACAATGTATTATGAATTTGGAGGTGTATGAAAAATTAGTTTAGGGATACTTACACTTTTTAAAATTTGAATGTTAGGTGCTTTATCTCAATGTGTAGTTATATGTTCTAGTTATTTTCTATGTGTTAGTCTCCTATGTGCAAAATGGATTGAAATGTGGATTTATATTGATAGTTTGGGAATTCCTTCAGATGGGGCATATGAAACTTGTAGGATGACCCGTTACATGAATTGAAATTAGAAAATATATATGTTGTTTGGTGGGAGGATGTGGCTGGTAGAACTAGACACTATTAGGGAACAAGATTGTTTAAATATGGTTGTCTTGTCTAAAGAGTAGAGATAGCTAAACTAAAAGTGTGGATCAATCTAAAAGTGAGTTTTGATTGCTGGATAGTGATATTTTGATATAATTAGTTACTTATAGGAATGGATATTCCATAATAGGAGTGAAATCATGGTAATCAAAAGACCATGGAATTAGGCATGAGCCAAGTCCATATAAGGAGTGGTCACAAGTGCATTATTTCAGCTTAAATTTTAATTTTTATCTACATCAGTCTATTCTATCATTCATATATAAATAGGATAAATGGATACTATAGAAGGGTTTTTTGATGCTCATTATAATTTTTATTGAAAGGAAGAAGGAAACTTTGTGTTCACTCATCCTTTGAGAATACAAAGGAAATTTTATAACTTTGTGTCTTATAGTTTCTCTTTGTAGACATGTGTTATTCATACATTTAATGCATATCTCTCATCTCTCAAGCACTACTTGTTTCATTGTCAAATTTTTAAACTACGTTTATAATTTTTCTTGTCACACATAAGATATATACTATGTTTTATTGTCTATGTGAATAAAACTGAGATACAAATCACTCAAGATGAACACCTTAGGTCAAATCCAGATCAGTTCGATAGGATAATTAAATTTATTAGAGGAAATGGACCCAAAATTTATTTTGAAACACATCATAAAGGGGTTTAGACTAATTATATAGATTCTACTCCTTAGAATCATATGGCTGCTTCTCTTTATAATGGAAAAAATTGTATCCTTTATATCTTTTTTCTTTAATGGAGAATTGCATCTAAATAATTACATCATTAATTCAAAATCTTAGGAAAATGTAATGCCAACTAAGGTAGTACTTGTATTGGGATTTAAACACACAAATATGCTTAGTTACTATTATCATATGAAAGTAAAACAAGTTCCTATTATTGGGAAAATAAAATAAGCTAAAGTATCCCTAGTAGATTTTATGTAGAAAATAATCAATATGACAATCTTAGTGGTGTATATTTATCTAAGATATGGGATTTTGTTGAGCAAATCTTCTTGCAAGGATCTCAGTGGAAATATTTAGATGGATTGGATCCATGCTACCATTCTATTGAATTAAATTAAATAAAAACTCTTACCAGAATGTAAAACTCAAACATCTAATACAAAAATTAAAATATCCCAAAATGTATATTTTATATGAAGAAATACGTCCTGGTACATACACGATGATGCTATATTTTTTTTGGAATTGACCAAATTATTGAAGGAGATATAAATAATGTGTGGAACTTGGAATTTATTCATTTGTAGGATCAGGGGTTAGAATACTTATGATTTCTCCTTAGAGTGAGTTGTTACCTTTCTCCTACAAGCTTCAATTCAAGTGTACTAATAACACAACCAAATATAAAGTGTTAATCCTAGGATTGAAAGTGGAAAAATAAATTGGAATCCAAAATATTATGGATAAAAAAGACACATAAATAATAGTGAAACTAGTATGGATCCAATAGTAACTCAAGAATGATAGACAAAAATATTATAGAAACATATTCTAGAATTTCATTGAAGTATTCAAATCCTTCAATAATGTAGTTGTCCCAAGGGAATAAAATGTTAAAGCATAATCTCTAGTTTTATCTTCATACCTATTAATTCTTCATCCCAAGATAGATTAAGACAAATATAATATTAAACTAATAAATTATCCAAGCATACTAGATAACTCAGAACATTAGAAAGTGTTCAATAACAATGAAAAAATCATTGCATTCTTGGAATAGGTAGAAAATTTACAAATTTTTTGTTTTGAAGGGATTTCATCAACATACAAATAATATTATTCATAAGAAAATAAAAGTGGGGATAAAAAGGAAGCTAAAGAATCAACCAACATTAAGGAAAACACATCAGATGAGAACAACATTAATCAACTCAAAGTAAATACAATCCTTAAGGGATTTGTATCACTCAAAGAATTGTTTGGTATTCATGATTATTACATAAAGAAGAAAATAGAATAATTTCCCAAGGGATCTCCTGACTATGAGAAGGTGAACATTGTTTTACCCTAACATGCCTCAAAATTTTAAATGATTTAAATAGGGACCCATAATTGCTAAGAAATATTATTTCATGATCCATACCAACATTAGGTATTCTAATGTTGATGCACAAGTATAATTTTGCTCTTGAAGTCTATTTACATTGTAAAATTCCAAAAGAAAGAACATCAAATCTTAGGAATTATTCAAGATTTATTTACCACCTTTGATTGTTTTTTTAATTTTAGTGCTTATTCAAATTTAGGTATTGATTTAATTGAATAACATGACCAACAAAAACATTTTAGCATATTTTAGATTTGATGAGCAACATCCCATTCTTGGGCTTCAAATATTTATTGAGTTCCTTAGATCATGGAATCTATCTACATCTTGTGTACTCGTAGCCAACTATGGTTTTCATATAATTTATAGATCCTCTCAAGCATCTAAATTCTCAAGATCATTCAACATGGGGGCATATCCCTCACACATGAATCTTAGTTTTCAAATTATATTCTAAGTCTTCCAAGTAGCCAAGTCATTATAAGCTGTCCACATGTCAAGATCTCATTCACTCAGGAAACATCTTGTCTTGTGAAAATTTTAAGTCTTATAATCCCTTAGAGCCTCAAGAGTTTGCCACATGGTACAATCCCATTGATTAAAAAACTAACAGATCAAGGCATGACCAATATATTCAAATTTCTTGAGTAAATGAAATCATGACAAGTGTCATAACCCTATTCACTCATAACCCATTCAGGGACATATAAATTCAATATCTAAATAGTCTTGAAGCCTCGAGATCATGCCACGTGGTGATATCTCAGTCACCTAGAAGCTATGGGATGAAAAATACATAATTGAAATTTAAATGCTTCCTATATTCATAAAATCATGCTAAGTGGACAATTTCCATTAATGTGACCCTTTAAGGATAAACAAAGTAGGGTTTCAAATCTTAATCCCCTTGAGTAAACATGATCGTGTATCATAAATTCTCTATCTCTAAACTAAACTTGCACCTCAAGGTAAAGTTGTATATATTTTGACTTACAATTGCTTACTTATTAATTCACAAATTCCTCTATTTTACCTAATTATTTCTTATTTCAATTTATTACATAATTTAATCACCAATAAAATATCGACTCTACATCTTTCTATAATAGTCACATAAAATTCATCCTCATCATCCCCACATTTACATTTTTATCCCCACCTTTCATCCAAGCGTTAAAAAGTATATCATAAGATGATATTATTACAATTATTGATATCAAGGCCACTAAGGAAAAGATATTGGAACAACTCAACCATTTCATTTTCCTCTTTTCTCAAGCCAATTGTATATAAAGCTATAAAATAGATGGGATCTATTCCAAAACATTACAAACTATGTTGTATGATCTAGTACTAAATTAGGACTATATATATACACAATACACTATGTGTGTGAGGGAGATCCTTCCTTTCTATTGAAATAATATCTCCTTGTTTGCCCCATAAAAATGGGTTGGAAAGCCCTAACCACACCCCACTTAGTGGTTGAGCATTTCATATATTTTAATACTTTAAAGAGGGATCAAAATCCACATATTTCTCCCACCTATGTCCATATGTGCTCAATAGTGATAAGCTAGAAAACAATGCAACCTGTTTGGATTTTGACATTTGACAATATGCATTTTTTACCTTAATTTAAGTGTTTAGTCTTTTCTTAAGGCTTGTTACTTTGAGATTTTATAAGATATGAAATTTTTAGGATAGTGTCTCAAGGATGTGGGATTGTATTCCTTAATGTGTGGTTAGTATTACAAGTGGGTTCTAGATAAGTGCTAGATAAGACTAACCTTAGGGAATGTTGGTTGTTTCCCTAGTGACAACAAAGCACAATAATATGGGAATAAAGGTATCCATCTATAAATTCTCATTGCATATGAGTTTTATATAAATCATTTAAAAAATAAAACAAAAGTGATAGTAAATTATGTATTATCCTAATAAAAACTAACTTGATTTTATTAAATAAATAAATAAAAATTAAAGACACGAGGTTTTGATAGTCCAAAAACAACATATCAATTTATCATAGTTATAATTTCACCTTAGATTAATGTTACCATTATACTAAATATAAATTCCATTCTTCATCTCTCTAAAAAAATTTAATTCCTATCACTCTACTTTTAAGATCATTTATTTTAGGATCTCTATCTTTATGTGAAGGCTAGTATCCAATAAGTATTTTAAAAATTATCTGGGAATGTAAATTAATCTTTAATGTATTAAGTATATTTTATTAAATAAATCAACAAACACAATCCCTAAATATTTAGATTCACTTTGAATTTTTTTAGTATTATAAAAATAAAACCCTTCTTTCCAAGTGTAGGTTTAATTTCTATTAAAAATTTTATCTCAAATTTACATGGTTTTCCATTAATTATTTTATCAAACAACTATCCTTTCACATTATTCTATACCATGCTCAAAGAAACACATATTTCCACTTAAAATGATTATACAAAGAATAATAGGAATAAGTAAATCCTATTTGATTAGCTGCATCAAACATAACCTAAATGGAATTGTAGGGAGAACCAATTCTCTCCATCTTCTTCTCACTCCAATTGGTGTATCAATATTTAACATAAATTCATCAACAATACATTCAAGACTTTGTATTCCTATCTTTGAAATTAAGGCACTTGAAGGACAAGTACTAAAAAATTTCCAAGAAGAAATGAAACACATTGAATATGTACTCATTGATGAAATGAGCATCATAAGCCCAAAATATGATTAGTAATATAGATAGCTGATTTTGTGAAGCATTTCCTCAACATGGTAACAAAGATTTTGGAGGGTTTTCAATTATACTTGTTGGTGACCTTGGATAAATTACCACATAAATGACATACTAATGTATGTGTAAAAGTCATTTTGCCACACTTTGGAAGGCATTCAACACAATTATAAAATTAATCAAAAATTTTCGCTAATAGGGATGTACATAAAATCATATAATATTTATAGATTTATTGACCAACATAAAAAATTCAAATCTAAAAAAATAAGACTAGAATATGTTCATGTCAAGAACATCATCCTTCATAAATCCATAAATGAAGATTTCAAAGTGTCAACACATTTGTATGAAGCTAATCAATTATAAATAATGCATAATAAGTTAATGATAAGGTCATTAAACATTCTAATAATAATATATAAATTAAAACATATCAATGAATAGTTTACACAAGATAATGACACTCAAATTGCTAAAACTATGCTTCTAGGTAAAGGACAAAATATTACGTTGACATCCAATCTATGGCTGAAATTAGGGTTGGTTAATGGAGCCATTGAAGAAATGGTTCACATTGTCTACCACATAGATTCCCATCCACCTTCCTTACCCATGTACATGGTTGTTTCATTTAACAAATATTTTTCTCCTTCCATTCTTCCCCTTATTCTTATTCTCTATCTTTTTTGTGTTGCACAATCCTTCTTCTATACTAAACTCAATGTCTACTATTACTATAGTATTCTCTAGGCTCTTTTGTGACTTGTCTTCTACACAATCTACTATTATGTCACTAACTTCTATTCTACTTCTCCCTATGACTACTGTTATGTCTAATTGTTGATACACACTTATTTTTCTTTGCCCTCTTGTCTACTTCTGTTGATAATTTCACCTACCACATCATTCGCCCAAAAACATTCAAATGACTCCCAAATTTCAAATTTCAAATTGTTGCATTTAATTCTATTATGTTTTTGTAGTGGTTGAGTGGAGCTCAGGGGAGGTAGGTAAGAAAATAAGGTTGTTTGGTTGTTCTATAAGGGGCAACGCTCTCACCATTTACTTCTTGTGAATAAGGTTCAACCCTTCAAAGCTCAAATTCTCATCTCTACCTAGTTTTACACTATTGAAGGCTAAAGCATATGCATAAATCATCATGGACATGAAAAATTATTCTTTATATCCTTATACCATCCATTTTCTTTTCTTTTATAATACAAAACTTGAGAGCTACATTAACTTCTTAATAAATAAGCCTATATTTATGCATTTTATCTCTCATTTGACTAACCACCACCACATAGATGTACTTGGGAGAGTTGAATACATGATCCAATATCTTTTCTAGTAATTTCAATCCATTATGAGCTGATTTGAATAAGATCTTTTACATTGGGTCCTGATTAGTGTTTTAGGGAGGTTTAAAATAAGTTTTGGTGTTAACAGTTATTCATAAAGGACATCCCATTAAATCCAAAACCAATGCCTAGAGATCTTATATAATACCCTTACCCATCTCTCCTTAATATATCAAGTTTCCATGTAGAGGTTACACGTGCCAACAAATGTTTGAAAGTGTTTTTTGGGTCTTGAGACCTCATTCTATGAATTAGAGAAGGCCTAAATTATTGTTTCATACAATTTAATTTAAAACATGACCTCAATTTTTTTAAACATGCCTAAAAATACTTATATTATCTCTATCCATTCTCACATATGCATGCTTTCATAGAAATTTGATCTTCATGCCTCACTAAGCCAAGCAAGGTCTAAGAGAGGTCTAGGTGTAGGCTTAGTCTAAAGGTCCTACCCCTATAAGCTCAGCTAGAAAATCTAATGAATTATTCAATGCCTTGATATAATGCTCACAAAGTACCAAAAAACCTATTACTTTGTAAATAAAGTCATTAAATCTTCTGTGATTTAATGAATGTTGTTTATAAAAAATATTCTTAGTAAAATAATATTCCTCTCATTAAGATTTTCCTATAAAATTAAATATTAATTATAGAGGATATATCTTAATTTATTTTATAATAATTACATGATTGGATTGTGATTGAGATACTTCTACATTGATAATAATTATAAGATAGGAACGCCTTCTAAAATATTAGCTGTGTTTTTCTTTGAGATGACATTTTCAATTAAATGAAATGTTAAACTATCTAAATCCAAAATTTCAAAACATAAAATGAGATATTATAGAAGGTATGGGATCCAAAAATTAGGAGTCCCAAATACTGGGGCCCTTCTCGTAATCTCTAACAAATAGAGATGGAAGTTATGATTAAGATGAGGGCCAGACTTGGAAGCTATTGATGTGGCATGATCATCATCATGATTGATAGAGTAGTTGACATTGTGCCTACGTGATCCCATGAAAATTATAAATTGTTACAGTCACATTTATGCTCTTATTCGGGCCTTGAAACTAATGACCTGTAGATCAAATATGACCAAATTACATTTGCAATACAATGTATATTTTTTAGAATATTTGTTTATTTTACCATATAAAAATGCTAATAAATATGTTTATGCTTAATATGAAAATTATTGAAATTGTCAGGTCCCTAAAATAAGTAGAGGTAGTTGTCTAAAAGGGAAGGGGAAGTTGAAATAAGGTATATGCCATAATCTACCCATCTCTTTCCATAAAGATCATCACTAAAATTTATAACTATTAATATTGTGGGATGGTGACACACATCACATTTATCAATTAGACAAAACATAAGAAAAAATATAATCCTTGTTTTCAATGAAGTATGGAAATTAGGTTGGGAGATACTAAAAGGAAAGAAGAATAAAAAAGGCTTAAAAGGAGGATCTCCACATCTATTTCTAATCCACCTTCCTTACCAATGTACCTAGTTGTTGCCTTCAAACAATTATTATGGTCCCCCATGGGATATTTTCAATCCAACACATGTTCCAATTCCCCCTGTTACATAGGGCAATCACTGTCAAATGCCTATCAAAATAACATGGGATTTAACCATACATAATTCACAAGGGATGAGTCTCCATAAAGTAATAATAAATATTGGAAACATTGATCATCAAGGGTTGACCTTCAATGGTATTTCAGAGTATGCTCCTTGTCTAACCTTTATATCAATCCTTCATTTTCATTTTACTAGTATTGTACAATGAAGGATAATATATATGTTAATCTATGAAGATTAAAAGAAACAAGAATTAGTTTAATTCCTCTTATTTTCATTTTCAATAACTGTATTATTTATTGATAAACATAAAAAATTACATTTCCAAATATTTTTTTCCTCTTTCCCACTCCTTGACTGCTTGGCATTGATATACATTTTATATATATTCCACTTGAAATAAAATATGCATTGGTTTGTGATTTAAATTAATTTTATGCTTATGGTATGCTAATGTGCCCCACAAGAATCTTATTTTTATCAAGGCTCATCATAATTGGATTACATTATAGGGTGATTGATTCTATTTTCCTAGTGGTGGAACTTCATTTCAAAATGATGAAAAAATATACATTGAGAACTTTCCCTTGTTTATAATTTTTTATGGTGGGATTTTTTCCTTTGATGTCTCTGGGATCTTATATTTACCATTCACTTACTATACATGAACTTACCAAACAAATGTGGGATGTAAAAAAAATGATGTGTGTAACTGGCCCTAGATGTAGGCATTATCTAATAGTATTTTCCATGTTCTATGGATGCATGCACACCAAAGAGGTGGATGAACAAATGTTGAATGTTCAAATCAAGAAATTTTCTTATTTTGTGGAGTGGATACCAATTAGTGTGAAACCCAGTGTTTGTGAATAATTATAATGGTCCCTTAAGTGTTTATTAATGGCCCCTTCAATTTTGATAATGGTTATTTTAGTGTTTAGTAATGGTTAATTTTGTTTTATATTATGTTTTACTTGGTCAAATATTCATATCACACTTAAAACAATACATACAAAGGTATTCAGCTATTGGTCCCATTATTTTCTAAAATGGGCCTTTTATTTCATATTATTAAAATTTTATTGTGTATTAATATCCTTGGGTTTTTTATTATATCCTTTGTGTACATGTTTACATAACTTATTTACATGTTTCCATAATTTTATGCAAAAACATCAATGCCAATTCTAAATATTATGTTGGTTTGAGAATTTGTTTGCTCAATTTCTACCCAATTATTGGTCCCTTTGGTCACAACCTTTAGCCACACTAAAAATATGAGGAAAAAATGACATGTTGATGAAAACATCATCATACGACATCGTAGAATGTCAATTTTTCCTCAAGATGACCTTTTCAAATAGAAAAGTATGTTAAACTATATAAATCTAAATTTTCTAAGCATGAGATAACATAATATGAAAGGTGTGGGACTCCTAAATTAAAAATACCAACTACTGGGCCCTTTCCCTAATTCTTTATGGTTAGAGCATCCCATCCAAATAGATGTAATAAATGGAGATATAAGTTTTGACTAAAATAATGGCCTCACCTTTCATGAGATGATGTGGCATG
>JARHVA010000879.1:4155000-4283552 GCA_037957365.1 Torreya grandis
TTTGTATTAGTATGGTGATGGTTCCTTTACCAGCGGTGTGCTGGCTAATAAGATGTTATCAATAGAGAGTGGAAACAAGGTTGTGGGCATTGGTTTTGGATGTAGACATGACAATGAGGGATAAGGATTCTCTAAAGGTGGAGGTGCTCTCTCCCTCATCTCACAAATGGGCTCAAGGTTGAATATAAATTCTCTTTTTATCTCTTGTCCATCACTGATTCTTCTTCACAAACCAGCCCTCTCTTTTTTGAGTAGGTTGCTTCCTTGAGTGGAGCTAAGTCTTTCCCTCTCATTAAGAGCAGATTCATTCCCACTATCTGGTACATTCCCATTATAGGAATCACCCTAAATGGCAAACCCGTAGACATTCCTACTAGAACTTTTTATCTATAATCAAATGGCAATGGATGCATGATCATTGTCTTTGGAACCACCATTATAATTCTAAACGATGCTGCCTACTCTTCTCTCAAAGAAGCCATTCAATTGGCCAGTGATCTTACTCCTATAGATGGCTCTTTAGTTGGGTTATATCTGTGTTACCAAACGTTAGGTAAGGTCACATTTCCTTCCCTTACATTCAACTTCAAAGGTGGCATGGATTGTGAGCTTCCATCACAAAACTTTTTCATTCAAGTATCTAACAATATTTTGTGCCTAGCCATGTTGGGTGAACCCTCCAGTAATTTTCCTTCAATATTTCATATAACAACAAAATTTACACATCCTTTACAATGAAGCCCAAAACATGGTCTCTTTCTAGCCCACTAATTGTGATTCTATTTGAATCTTATTTCATATAATTCCCATACCATGTTATATGTCACCGTATGTCCTATTTAATATACAAATGCTCTAATTTTAGTGTTTACATCTATTATTTAGTATTAATAAATAATAACTTCCACAATCATTTATAATAACTCAATATTTAATGTTGCTTGTGTTGTTTTATAACCAAATATCACATTGAAAACCATGTAAAATTCAGATAAAATTTCAAACAAAAATTAACCCTTGACAGTTGAAAAGAAAGGGAGTGTATTTTATAATACTAAAAAATTCCAAAGTGAATCTGAATATTTAGGGACAATGTTTATGGATTTGTTTAAAAACAATAACTTACATAAGAAATCAATACTTAATGTTTCTTGTGTTGTTTTATAAACCAGGATCACATTAAAAACCATGTAAAATTCAGAGAAAATTTTAAAGAGAAATTAAACCTAACACTTTGAAAAGAAAGGGAGTGTTTTTTATAATACTAAAAAATTTGAAAGTGAATATGAATATTTAGGGACTTTGTTTGTGTATTTGTTTAATAAAATCTACTTAATGATTTAAAAAGTAATTTGCATTCTCATAATTTTTTTAAAATTCTTATTGTACACTAGCCTTTGCATAAAGATGGCCCTGTTAAAAGTAAAGAAGTAGAAATTAAATATGGAATTAAAGTTTTTTAAAGAAATAAAGAAGGAAAATGATATTTAGTCTAATGGTAGAATTAATTTAAAGTGAAGGTATAATTAAGGTAAATTTATATTATGTTGTTTGGACTACCAAAATTTCATGTCTTTTAACTTTTATTTTTTATTTAATAGAAGCAAGTTAGTTTTTATTAGAATAATAAACAATTTACTATTATCATTTTCTCTTTTTTTTAGTGTTTTATATAAAATTCATATGCAAGGAGAATTTTTATAAGGATACCTTTGTCCCCATAGGATTGTGCTTCATTATCCATTAGGAAATAGTCAACATTCCCTAGATCTTTTCCTATCTAGCACTTATCCATAGCCCACTTAAAAATCTAATTACACATTGAGGAATACATCTCCACATCCTTTATTACAAAATATAAAAGAAACAACCTTAAACAAATATTAAACACTTCAAATGTGGTGTGGATTATGAACTTCCCACAAAAAACTTTTTCATTCAAGTATCTGACAATCTCTTGTGCCTAGTCATGCTGGGTGAACCCTCCAGTAATTTTCCTTCAATTTTTGGCAACATACAACAACAAAATTTCCACATCCTTTAAAATGATGCCCAAAACATGCTCTCTTTCAAGCCCACTAAATGTGAATCTATTTAAATCTTCTTTCATGTAATTCCCATACCATACCAAATCTAATCTTATTTCCTACTTAATATACAAGTGCTGTGCTTTTGGCAACTTGTTTACATCTCTTATTTAATCTTATGTAGAGCATAGCCTTAAATAATTTAAAAATAATCATGTATAACAACTCAATACTTATGTTTCTTATGTTGTTTATAACTATATATAAGTAATTAATTCCTCTTCCCATTCATTTGCAGTAACTATAATATTTCTTGATAACGAAAAAGAAAACTACATTTCTAAAGCATTTGTTTTCATTTTTCCTACCACTTGGAATTGATGTACACTTTATATGTATTTATAATATTGAACATTATTTCATTAAAATTTAAATTAACATTTTAGTATATGTAGGATATTTAATAAATTATTTAAAGCTTTAATTTTTAATTTTATAAATTTTAATTTTTATTAAATTGCTGCCAATAAATTGTGAATACATATTCCTTTGAGTGAAACTAAAATACATACATTTTTATCCCTTTCGTTAAATATAATAAGTTTGCAACAAAAAATATAAAGAAGTTAGTCTATGTGCCTTTCAAATTGCATATTCTATCATACAAATATGTGGAATACAAGGAAGGGGTGATGAAGCATTGGGATGTAGAGCCAATATATGCTAACTTGTATGTTTCCATCACCCACCATAAAATACTTAATATAGAGACTTCCTCAAATTTGAAATATCTACAAAACATAGCTATCAATAGTGCCAATGGCAGTGCTACTATTGTGGCTCTATTTAACCATTTAGTGACGATGATGTTGATGTGTTCAATGAATAGAAATATGAATACAATCACTAATTTTATTCTAATAATTAATAGCATTTTTTTGTCATTATAAATTTATCAGTAGTGTTTTAAGTTTTTTTTTGGCATACTATGTGGTTAATCCATAATTATTATGCTAGAATATAAATATATATTTTTATATGACTATACCCAATCCATACCATATAGTAATAGTGATAATGTATAATAGTGCTTAAAGGCTTAAGATGAATATAAAACACAAATTGTTTTCCATTATAATTATATGATTGCAATGATATGTAGTGAAGAACTCCGAATACATTATAATTGTTTTCTATGGGATCAAATCGAATCCATCCTCTTTTGGATATAGGTTGTCATCCACATTGAATCAACACAAATAAAATTCATAGTGATGGATATATCAATGTACTAACATGTTTATGCATTTAGATCTTGTGGTCTACAAGGACAAGAACTGGGTCCATAAAAAGACTTTAAATAGCATGAACAATCGCTAAGGTCCTCTAATCTTAATCAACAAGCTAAGTATGAGAAATTTCCTAGTTGAATGTCATTAAATCTTGTGTGATTCAATCTAAGTATGAGGATGCTATAACTTTGTAAACCAAGTCATTAAATCTTCTATGATTCAATGAATGTTGTTTATAAAAAATATTCTTAGTAAAATAATATTCCTCTCATTAAGATTTTCCTATAAAATTAAATATTAATTATAGAGGATATATCTTAATTTATTTTATAATAATTACATGATTGGATTATGATTGAGGTACTTCTACATTGATAAGAATTATAAGACAAGAACACCTTTTAAAATATTAATTGTGTTTTTCTTTGAGATGACATTTTCAAATAAATGAAATGTTAAACTATCTAAATCCAATTTTTCAAGACATAAAATGACATAATATAAAAGGTATGAGATCCCAAAATTAGGAGTCCCAAATACTAGGGCCTTTCTTGTAATCTGTAACAAATAGAGATGGAAGTTATGATTAAAATGAGGGCCACACTTGGAAGCTATTGATGTGGCATGATCATCATCATGATTGATAGAGTTGTTAACGTTGTGCCACATCTATGCTCTTATTCATGCCTTGAAACTAATGACTTGTATATCATATATGACCAAATTACATTTACAATAGAATGTATATTTTTTGGAATATTTGTTTATTTTACCATATAAAAATGCAAATAAATATGTTTATGCTTAATATGAAAATTATTGAAATTGACAGGTCCCTAAAATAAGTAGAAGTAGTTGTCTAAAAGGGAAGGGGAAGTTGAAATAAGGTATATGCCATAATATACCCATCTCTTTCCATAATGATCATCATTAAAATTTATAACTATTAATATTGTGGGATGTTGACACACATCACATTTATCAATTAGACAAAACATAAGAAAAAATATAATCCTTCTTTTCAATGATGTATGGAAATTAGGTTGGGAGATACTAAAAGGAAAGAAGAATAAAAAAGGCTTAAAAGGAGGATCTCCAAATCTATTTCTAATCCACCTTCCTTACCAATGTACCTAGTTGTTGCCTTCAAACAATTATTATGGTCCCCCATGGGATATTTTCAATCCAACACATGTTCCAATTCCACCTGTTACATAGGGCAATCACTGGCAAATGCCTATCAAAATAGCATGGGATTTAACCATACATAAATCACAAGGGATGACTCTCCATAAAGTAACAATAAATATTGGAAACATTGATCGTCAAGGGTTGACCTTCAATGGCATTTCAGAGTATGCTCCTTGTCTAACCTTTATATCAATCCTTCATTTTCATTTTACTAGTATTGTACAATGAAGGATAATATATATGTTAATCTATGAAGAGTCAAAGAAACAAGCATTAGTTTAACTCCTCTTATTTTCATTTTCAATAACTGTATTATTTATTGATAAACATAAAAAATTACATTTCCAAATATTTTTTACCTCTTTCCCACTCTTTGACTACTTGGCATTTGTGCACATTTTATATATAATCCACTTGAAATAAAATATGCATTGGTTTGTGATTTAAATTAATTTTATGCTTATGGTATGCTAATATGCCCCACAAGAATCTTATTTTTATCAAGGCTCATCATAATTGGATTACATTATAGGGTGATTGATTCTATTTTCCTAGTGGTGGAACTTCATTTCAAAATGATGAAAAAATATACATTGAGAACTTTCCCTTGTTTATAATTTTTTATGGTGGGATTTGTTCCTTTGATGTCTCTAGGATCTTATATTTACAATTCGCTTACTATACATGAACTTACCCAACAAATGTGGGATGTAAAAAACATGATGTGTGCAACTGGCCCTAGATGTAGGCATTATCTAATAGTATTTTCCATGTTCTATGGATGCATGCACACCAAAGAGGTGGATGAACAAATGTTGAATGTTCAAATCAAGAAATCTTCTTGTTTTGTGGAGTGGATACCAATCAATGTGAAACCCAATGTTTGTGAATAATTATAATGGTCCCTTAAGTGTTTATTAATGACCCCTTCAGTTTTGATAATGGTTCTTTTAGTGTTTAGTAATGGTCCCTTTTATTTTATATTATGTTTTACTTGGTCAAATATTCATATCACACTTAAAACAATACATACAAAGGTATTCTGCTATTGGTCCCATTATTTTCTAAAATAGGCCTTTTTATTTTGTATTATTAAAATTTTATTGTGTATTAATATCCTTGGGTTTTTTATTATGTCCTTTGTGTATATGTTTACATAACTTATTTACATGTTTCCATAATTTTATGCAAAAACATCAATGCCAATTCTAAAATATTATGTTGGTTTGAGAATTTGTTTTGTCAATTTCTATCCAATTATTGGTCCCTTTGGTCACAAATGGAGATAGAAGTTTTGAATGGACAATGAGTGGACTAATATTATGTCAAAAGTATTACAACTTCTACACTAATACAAGTTCTAAGAGAATTTTAAGGATGGACAATGAGTGGACTAAATTCATCCTGAGAACTTGATATCAAGATCGGACCCAAATGTTTAGTATTGTGTTTCTATCTGATGCTTCATGGCCTAATATGTAATATGCCCTGCACTTAATTCTTTCAAACTACATCCCATATAGATAGTTTTTTCTACCGTTTACTATCCAATATCTTTTCTAGACATTTCAATCCATTATGAGCTGATTTGAATAAGATCTTTTACATTGGGTCCTTATTAGTGTTTTAGGGAGGTTTAAAATAAGTTTTGGTGTTAAAAATTGTTCATAAAGGACATCCCCTTAAATCTAAAACTAATGCCTAGAGATCTTATATAATACCCTTAACCATCTCTCCTTAATAGATCAAGTTTCCATGTAGAGGATACAGGTGCCAATGAATGTTTGAAAGTGTTTTCCAAGTCTTAAGACCTCATTCTGTGAATTAGAGAAGGCCTAAATCATTGTTTCATACAATTTCCTTTAAACCATGACCTCAAAATTTGTGAACATGTATAAAAATAATTATATTATCTCTATCCATGCTCACATATGCATAATTTCCTTGAAATTTGATCTTCATGCCTCACTAGGCCAGGTAGGATATAAGAGAGGTCTAGGTGTAGGCTTAGTCTAAAGGTCCTACCCCTATAGGATCACCTTGAAAATATAATTAATTATTCAATGCCTTGATATCATGCTCAAAAAGTACCAAAAAACCTTCACATTCCAGTGTTCATCCATTTTTCATTCACCCACCTCTTCATATCATGACTAGGCTCTTAACTAGGCTTCCTATGCACTTTGTCATCAATGACCTAAACCTTAATGCAACCATATAGAATTAGTTGCCTTCAAATTATCTTATGATAACACTTTATCATGACAGTATTCTCACAATGACAATAATCTCTCAATGCACCTTGTCACATCACATATTACGAACTAGGTTTAGTCACCTTTGACATCAACCTTCTTAAGTTGCCCCTTTGACATCAATGACAATACTCAACACTTGAATGCTTGATCATTGGAGGAAGTGGATAACCTATTCAACCTTTGTTCATGGGTTTGAAAAGAACCCATTATCTCATCCAATATCACTTGATTAAAATATTTTGACTTTTCTATTGCAACCACTAAAGGGTCAAATCTGGTTGGAAGGCTCATCAACACCTTCTCTATGATCCTATGATCTTCAAGGGTATCACCACATGTCTTAATTTGGTTGATAATATTCATTTTACTTGTGAAGAAGTCATTGATAGACTCATTCTCCTTCATTTGTAGGGTCTCAAATTCCCTTCTTGAGAGCTACAAATTGACAAGCTTCACCTTAGCACTCCCTTGATAAGCATTTTGCAAAATGTTCCTTGCTTATATGGAATGGACAACTACTAGTTTCTTAGGAAAGATTGAATCAACCATTGCCATCTATATGTAGCTAATTACCTTAGCATCTTTTCTCCTGTTATCTTTCAATATATTCCTTTGTGCTTGGGTTAATGCATTGAAGCCTACTAGGTCTATTACCTCATTATATCCGCCTTCAACCAACTTCCACAACTATTGAGAATTTTATATGGTTTTCATTTTGATGCTCCACACATCATAGTTCTTTCCATTACATGTAGGGGGTTGCTGCCATGAAATAGAACTACCTGCTACCATGTCTAAATGGGATTAAAAACTATGGGATTTGATAATAGTTGTTGGTAAAAAATAAAAAATTAAGTGTCAGCCTAGGTGGGTAGCAATTAACATTAGAAAATCAAATATAAAATTGAAACTTCATAGATAGTTTAGAGATGACATAATAATGTTTTAAATGCACTAAAAGCAAAAAATATGGGAGGTAGTATGGATGGAAATAACACAAGTTTTATTATATTAAAATGAATCTATCAACTGATTACATCAATTAAAAACTTACAGCTACAACTATTTACAAATGACTCACACAAACATCTATTTTTTTTTTGTAGTTTGCTGCTGCATTATATTATTCTTTCTCTACTATTCTACCTATTCTTCCCCTTATTTTTTTTTCTATCTATTTTGTGTTGTATAGTCTTGCTATTGTGTTAAACTCAATCCCTATTGCTAATGTAGTATTCTCTAGACTCTTTTTTACCTTTTCTTCTACGTAGTTTGCTGCTATGTCACTAACTTCTATTTTACTTTTCCCTCTCACTATTGCTGCATCTAATTTTTTCTAAACACTAATGTTTGTTTTTTCCCTTTTGTCCACTTTTGTTGACAGTTTCACCTACCATGTCATCCCCCTCAAAACATTCAAATGGCTCCCAAATTTCAAATTTCAAACTATTGCATTTAATTCTATTAGGTGGTTAGAATAGTTAATTAGAGAGCTGGGGAGGTAGGAAGGAAAAGAATAAAATAATATTTTAATATGAGAGAGAGGGGGAGACCCTGCCTTCCAAAAACTAATTTATTTTATTTTCAATGGATTCTCCCTCTTGTCCTGCACACTCTCACAAGAAATAGAAATGGAGATCCTCCTTTTAAGCCTTTTTTAATTCTTCTTTCCTTTCACTATCTCCCATCCATCATTGAAAAGATTGGTTATATATTTTTTATGTTTCACCTAATTGATAAATATGATACCTGCCACCATCCCACAATATTAATACTTAATGTTGATCGTGATGGAAAGAGATGGGTAAACCATGGCAGATACCTTATTTCAACTTAGCCTTCTATTTTAGATGACTACCTATACCTATTTTAGGGACCTATAAATTGTAATAATTTTTAAATTACACATAAACATGTTTATTATCAATTTTATATAGTTAAATAAAAAAATATACGGTCTAATGTAAACATGATTCGGTCATATACGGTCTATAGGTTGTCAATTTCTAAGCCCAAGTAAGATCATAGACATGGCCATAGTAATTTATAATTTTCATGGTATTGTGTAGGCATAATGCCATCTACTCTATCACTCATGATGATGAGTACAACACATCAACAACTACTAGGTGGGGCCCTCATTTCTATTATAACTTTCATCTCCATTTGTTATAGATATTTGGGCAAGATGCTGTAATCGTAGTGGATTAAGGGAAGGGGTCTACTCATTGGGATTCCTAATTTTGGGATCTCATATTTCCATATTATGTCATCTCATGTTTTGAAAATTTGGATTTTCATAGTTTAATGTTTCTTTTATTTTAAAAGGTCATCTCGAAGAAAAATACAATTAAGATTTTAAAAGTCATTCTTGTCTTAAAATTCTTATCAATGTAGAAGTACCTCAATTACAATCCAATAACTTAATTATTATAAAATAGATTAAGATATTCCTCTATAATTACTCTTTAATTTTATAAGCAAATTTTAATGAGAGGAATATTTTTTTATTAATAATATTTTTATAAACAACATTAATTAAATTACAGAAGATTAAATGACTTGGTTTGCAAAGGTAAAGCAATATAATGATTATGTATTGGCATTTTTTCCCCATATTACTAAAGGCATTACATGAACTTAATGAATTACATAGAATTTTGGCAAACCAAAAAAATATTTCTTTATAAGAGGTAAATGTAACTGATGTGAATCTCACACCTTTTTATATTTGATAGGTATCTAGAATTTTCCATTTTAGGAAGTTGAACTTAGAGAGGGATAATATAACATTTGAATATATTACTTTAAATATATTTATCCATAAAGATTTGTTATTGTGGAAACTAAAAATATATGAAATAATGTTTTCTTCTATAATATGACATGCTTATTTAAAATATGACATTTCCAATTCCAACAAGATAATACATTCAACTAGGAAAATTTTCATACTTGGCTCATTAATTAGGATTAGGAGACCTTAACCATTATTCATGCTATTCGGAGTCTCCTTATGGACCTAGTTCTCATCCTCATAAGCTAAAAGATCTAAATGGGGAAACATGTTATTACATCGAGATATCTATCCCTATGAATTTGATTTGTGTTGCTTTAATGTGGATGTATTGGAACAAATGGAAAACATTTTTTTTTTGGTTGAATTGGAGGTGAATTCAACAACTAATATATTGAACAAGACATTGATTATATTGAACTATTGAACAAACATTTCATATTATATTCTTACTAATGTCAAGTTAACCTAATTACTATCCAATCATGTATTTGTGTAAACTAATGGAGGCCTATTCAAATTTAATTAGATCATTAATTTTTATAGTACTACCTAACACCATTTTTATTCCTCATGTATTTTTGGTAATAATCACAATGTGGAGGGGCCAACTTAGCATATGAGAATTGAAAACATTTGTCACTAGGGGCGATAATTAATATAATTCACTAATTCAAGGCTTTTCCCGTCTAGCTTATGTCTCCATTGAAAAAACTTTTAAAATACAATTAATATCTTAAAATTCATTCTGGTTTACAATTATTATCAATGTAAAATTACCTCAATTACAATCCAATCATGTAATTATAATAAAATAAACTAAAGATATACCCTCTATAATCATTATTAAGTTTTATAAGAAAATCTTAATTAAAGGAAATTTTTTTTATTAAAAATATTTTTTGCAAACAAAATTCGTTGAATTGTAGAAGAGTGAATGATTTGGTTTGAAAAGTTAAGGCCATAGAAGGATTATGCCTTGACACCTTTTTTTTGATATCCCTGAAGACATTACATGAAATCATTGAATCATATAAAATGTTGACATCCCAAAAAAATATTTCTCTATAAGAGGTAAATGCAATTGGTGTGAATCTCACACCTTTTTATATTTGAGATGTATTTAGAATTTTCCATTTTAGGAAGTTAAAATTATAGAGGGATAATATAATATTTGAATACATTACCTTAAATATATTTATCCATCAAGATTTGTTATTATTGAAAATAAAAATATATGAAATAATGTTTTCTTCTATAATATGACATATTTATTTACAATATAACATTTCAACTCTAACAAGATAATACATTCAAATAGGAAATTTTTGATACTTGGCTTGTCGATTAGGAGTAGGAGACCTTATCCATCATTCATGCTATTTGGAGTCTCCTTATGGACCCAATTCTCATCCTTATAGACCACAAGATCTAAATGAGGAAACATGCTATTACATATAGATATACATCCCTATGAATTTGATTTGTGTTTCTTTGATATGGATGAATTGGAACAAATAGAAAATAATTTGTTTTTTGGTTGAATTGGAGGTGGTTTCAACAAGTAATATATTAAACATGACATTGATTATAATGAACTATTGAACGAACATTTCATATTGTATTCTTACTAATGTGGTGTTGACCTAATTACAACCCAATCATGTATTTGTGTTATGTAATGGAGGCCTTAACACAAATATAATTCAAAACTTCAAGGTTCTTGCCCTCTAGCCTATGTCTCTATTGACAATTTTTTTTTTTAATACAATTAAAATCTTAAAAATTAATATTAAGATTAAGCATTGCCATGTTTTTAAAAGGCATTACATGGAATTATTGAATTACATAGAATGTCACCATCCCAAAAAAATATTTCTTTATAAAGGGTAAATGCAATTAATATGAATCTCACACCTTTTTTATATTTGAGATGTATCTAGAATTTTCTATTTTAGGAAGTTAAACTTATAGAGGGATAATATAACATTTGAATACATCACCTTAAATATATCTATGCATCAATATTTGTTATTGTTGAAACTATAAATATATGAAACAATGTTTTCTTTGATAATATGACATGTTAATTTAAAACATAACATTTCTAATTCCAATAAGATAATACATTCAACTACATTCAACTAGGAAAATTTTCATACTTAGCTTGTTGATTAGGATCAGAGGACCTTAGCGATCATTCATGCTATTTAAAGTCTTTTTATGGACCCAGTTCTTGTCCTTGTAGACCACAAGATCTAATTACAGAAACATGTTAGTACATTGAGATGTCCATCACTATGAATTTTATTTATGTTGCTTTGATGTGGATGACAACCTATATCCAAAAGAGGATGGATATTGATTTGATCCCATAGAAAACAATTATAATGTATTCGGATTTCTTCACTGCATATCATTGCAATCATATAATTATAATAGAAAATAATTTGCTTTTTAGATTCATCTTAAGCCTTTAAACACTATTATATATTAGCACTATTACTATACGGTATGGCTTGGGTATAGTCATGTAAAAATATATATTTATATTCTAGCATAATAATTATGGATTAACTACATAGTATGCCCAAAAAAAAAACTTAAAACACTACTGATAAATTTATAATGAAAAATAAATGCTATTCATTATTAGAATAAAATTAGTGATTGTATTCATATTGCTATTCATTGAACATATCAACATCGTCGTCACTAAATGGTTAATTAGAGCCACAATAGTAGTACTGCCATTGGCACTGCTGGTAGCTATGTTTTGTAGATCTTTCAAAGTTGAGGAAGTCTCTATATTAAGTATTTTATGGTGGGTGATGGAAACATACAAGTTAGCATGTCTTGGCTCGACATCCCAATGCTTCATCACCCCTTCCTTGTATTCCACATATTTGTATGATAGAATATGCAATTTGAAAGGCACATAAACTAACTTCTTTATATTTTTTGTTGCAAACTTATTATCTTTAACAAAAGGAATATGTTTTCACGATTTATTGGTAGAAATTTAATACAAAGTAAAATTTATAAAATTAAAAATTAAAATTAAAATTAAATAATTTATTAAATATCCTACATATGTTAAAATGTTAATTTAAATTTAAATGAAATAATGTTCAATATTCTAAATACATATAAAGTGTACATCAATTCCAAGAGGTAGGAAAAATCAAAACAAATGCTTTGGAAATGTAGTTTTCTTTTTCGTTATCAAGAAATACTATAGTTACTGCAAATGAACGGGAAGAGGAATTAATTACTTATCTATAGTTATAAACAACACAAGCAACATAAGTATTGAGTTGTTATACATGATTGTTTTAAAAGTATTTAAGGCTATGCTCTACATAAGTTTAAATAAGAGATGTAAACAAGTTGCCAAAAGCGCAACGCTTGTATATTAAGTAGGAAATAAGATGAGATATGGTATGGGAATTACATGAAAGAAGATTTAAATAGAATCACATTTAGTGGGCTTGAAAGAGAGCATGTTTTGGGCATCGTTGTAAAGGATGTGGAAATTTTGTTGTTGTATGTTGCCAAATATTGAAGGAAAATTACCGGAGGGTTCACCCAGCATGGCCAGGCACAAGAGATTGTCAGATACTTGAATGAAAAAGTTTTGTGCGGGAAGCTCATAATCCACGCCACCTTTGAAGTTGAATGTGAGGGAAGGCAATGTGACCTTACCTGATGTTTGGTAACACAGATCTAAACCCACAGAAGAGCCGTCTGCAGGAGTAAGATCAATGGCTGATTGAATGGCTTCTTTGAGAGGAGAGTAGGCAGCCTCGTCCAGAATTGTAACGGTGGTTCCGGAGTCAATGATCATGCCTCCGCTGCCGTCTGATTGCAGATCAAAAGTCCCAGCAGGAATGTCTACGGGTTTGCCATTTAGGGTGATTCCTGTAATGGGAATGTACCAGAAAGTGGGAATGACACTGCTCTTAATGAGAGGGAAAGACTTGGCTCCACTCAAGGAAGCACCCTCCCCGAAAAAGAGAGGGCTGGTTTGTGAAGAAGAATCGGTGATGGACAAGAGACAGTAAGAGAATTTGTTTTCAACCTTGGAGCCCAGTTGTGAGATGAGGGAGAGAGCACCTCTTCCTAAACCCACAAGACCTCCGCCTTGAGAGAATCCTTGCCCCTCATTGTCATGTCCGCATCCAAAACCAATGCCCGCAACCTTGTTTCCACTCCCTATGGATAACGTCTCATAAGCCAGCACACCGCTGGTAAAGGAGCCATCGCCATACTGATACAGAAAGCTACAATCTGGATTGCATCCTATTTGTGTATTTCCCAAAGCGTCGCAAAGAGAATCACTGCAAGGAACTGTGGAATACGTGGAGGATTTGGAGGGGTCGAAGATTGGCGTAGGTTGCTTGAAGCAGTCCTGGCAAGGCTTGCACTGAGTCCATATCAGATCGCTTCCCGTGTCCACAATGGCTTCAAAGCTCACAGAAGGGGTTCCCACTCCAACTTTCATCAGAAATTCTCCATCTCCCACCTGAACTGGCGTCTCAGGGTCTAGTTGTATAGATTTGGACTTAGACTTGCTTAACTGTTGCTTCACAAATGCCTCTATCTTCCCCAATCGTTTCTTACTTCGATCCACTGCAGAGTGCAATCGCTCAGAAAAGCTCGAGTCTGCACCTGGCTCTGATCTGCGCGTCAAATTCACCCTCATCGCCGCCGCATTTACATTTACATTTTCATCACCACCTTTCAGCCAATCACTAAATAGTCTATCAGAAGATGACGATATCACTGGAATTATGCATATCAAGGCCAGTAAGGCCAACAACTTAGAACAGCCTAACCATTCCATTTTACTCTTTAATTTGCTCAACCTCTAAACTGGATGGGATCTATTCCACAATACTGAGAAATGTGTTATGTGATCCAGTACTATATATACACACTAGTCACTTCACTGTGTGTGAGATAGAGGGGGAGGTCCTTCCTTCCAAAAACTGATTTTTTTTTTTTTTTTTCAACGTATTCTCCTTCTCGTCCTGCTCTCTCTCACAAGAAACTAATTTATTTTTTATTTTGTTTTCAACGGATTCTCCCTCTCGTCCTGCTCACTCTCACAAGAAATAGAAATGGAGATCCTCCTTTAAAGCCTTTTTTATCTTCCTTCCACCATCGCACAATATTAATCCTTAATGCTGATCGTGATGGAAAGAGATGGGCAGACTGCGGCAGATACCTTATTTCAACTTAGCCTTTCCTTTTTAGACGACTACCTCTACCTGTTTTAGGGACCTGTCAATTGCAATAATTTTCATGTCACACATTAACATGTTTACTAGCATTTTTATATAGTTAAATGAAAAGATTTTTTAAAAAGTATTTTTAAAAATGAACATCAATTGTTGGTTGTTAAAGAGTAATTTGAATTACCATTTGGCAATGATTGTGCACTCTCTCCATAATTCTAAATTAAATTTTATTCGGCGATTGCCTTGTAAGCTAGTCTAATCTATATAAAGAAGTTTATATCTTCTTTTTGGTTTTCAATTAGGAATTTTTAATTTTTTAATATAAATTTTATTCGAAATAGTAATTTTTCAATTAACGTTTGTCGTGCCACATCTCACTATAGTTTTAGACACTGTCCATATGAAAAAATTGCTCTCTTACAATCTCCCAAAAATGTTTGGCTAGTTTTATAATTTTACTGCCAGACCAATCAAATGGCGGTGCACAAAAATAATTTCTCCGCCAATTAAAATAAATCTTTGTGACATTTTTCAATCTTTGACATGTTAATGGCATTGCCCTGATTAATGACATGGACAACTTACTCTTAAATATAATTACTAAGAAGGAATAAATTTATAAAATGTATGAATAAATTACTCAATTATCATAAAAAATGTATGATTATTTTATTATTATTTTTGATGAAACTATTATTTAATTTAAAAAAAAAAAAAATCATTTTATGATAATTATATATTACAAAATTAAAATTAAAATTTATATTAAATTATAAATGTGTTATTTTTAATTTTTATATTTCAATGATATTAAAGAGAGATGAATTCTGTAACATCAAGAGTAATATATAAATTTTAGCTCCACAATTCAAAAACATTTATAACAATTGGTTTCATGTCAATGAGGGTAATAGTTATCCTACTTAACTAATAATGTATTTAAAAAAAATATTTATGTGTTATTTTATATTCATCAAATCTATTACCATATGTGAATTTTATTTATTATTATTATAATAAATAAATTATACATTTTATTTATTTATAATGCTACTAGTACATTAACGCATACATTATATCCTTTTGATGTTAAAACGATTTATATTGTTATTATAGACGCCATAAATATTGTAACCTGAATATATTTACAATAATTTATAATTTAATTATTTTTTTCCAACACCACTAAATTTCATCATAGAATAATTATGATAATGCAATATTATTTTTTTACTTATTTTCAAAAGATTAAAATAATATGCGAACTCTATGTCTTCATATCCACCACCAACACTACAATACCTAATATGAAACCTTTCTTCTATTAACGTACAACTTTACCTCCTAAATTATCCAAATCAACTCAACGCAAGTTATATTACAATTTCTAGTGCAATTGGTGCATTGGAGGCAGAGACTAGCTGCTATGCAGCCCTTGTTAATTTTGGGATTTCACAATTTTTATATTATGTCATTTCATGTTTTGAAAATCTAGATTCAAATAGTTTAAAATTTCTTTTATTTGAAAAAGTTGTCTCGGAGAAAAATACAATTAAGATCTTAAAATGCATTTTTGTCTTACAATTCTTATCAATGTAGAAGTACCTCAATTACAATTCATTCATGTAATTATTATAAAAAGGATTAAGATACATCCCCTATAATTACTCTTTAATTTTATAAGAAAATCTTAATTAGAGGAAGATTTTTTCATTAAGAATATTTTTTATAAACAACATTCATTGAATTACAAAAGATTAAATGATTTGGTTTACAAGGTTAAAGCTATAGAACGATTATGCCTTGGCATTTTTTTCTTTCATATCGCTGAAAATATTACATAGAGTCATTTAATTACATAGAATGTAGACATGCCAAAAAAATATTTCTTTATAAGAGGTAAATGCATTTGGTATAATTCTCACACCTTTTTATATTTGATATATATCTAGAATTTTCTATTTTAAGAAGTTGAACTCATAAAGAGCTAATATAATATTTGAATACATTACCTTAAATATATCTATGCATCAAGATTTGTTACTATTTAAACTAGAAATATATGAAATATATAGAAAGATTTTATGATAATTATATATTACAAAATTAAAATTAAAATTTATATTAAATTAAAAATGTGTTATATTTAATTTTTATACTTCAATGATATTAAAGAGAGATGAATTCCATAACATCAAGAGTAATATATAAATTTTAGCTCCACAATTCAAAAACTTTTATAACAAGTGGTTTCATGTCAATGAGGGTAATATTTAACCTACTTAACTAATAACGTATTTAAAAAAATATTTATGTGTTATTTTATATTCATCAAATCTATTACCATATGTGACTTTTATTTATTATTGTTATAATAAATAAATTATACGTTTTATTTATTTATAATGCGACTAGTACATTAACGCATACATTATATCCTTTTGATGTTAAAATGATTTATATTGTTATTATAGATGCTATAAATATTCTAACTTGAATATATTTACAATAATTTATAATTTAATTATTTTTTTTCCAACACCACTAATTTTCATCATAGAATAATTATGATAATTCAATATTATTTTTTTAATTATTTCAAAAGATTTAAATAATATGCAAACTCTATGTCTTCATATCCACCACCAACACTACAATACCTAATATGACACCTTTCTTCTATTAACATACAACATTACCTCCTAAATTCTCCAAATCAACTCAACACAAGTTATATTACAATTTATAGTGCAATTGGTGCATTAGAGGCAGAGACAAGCCACTACACAGCCCTTGTTAATTTGGGATTTCAAACTTTTTATATTATGCCATTTCATGTTTTGAAAATCTAGATTCAAATAGTTTAACATTTCTTTTATTTGAAAAAGTTGTCTCGGAGAAAAATACAATTAAGATCTTAAAACACATTTCCATCTTACAATTCTTATCAATGTAGAAGTACCTCAATTACAATTCATTCATGTAATTAGTATAAAAAGGATTAAGATACATTCTCTATAATTACTCTTTAATTTTATAATAAAATCTTAATTAGAGGGAGATTTTTTCATTAAGAATATTTTTTATAAAAAACATTCATTGAATTACAAAAGATTAAATGATTTGGTTTACAAAGTTAAAGCTATAGAATGATTATACCTTGGCATTTTTTTATTTCATATCACTAAAAATATTACATAGAGTCATTGAATTACATAGAATGTTGACATGCCAAAAAAATATTTCTTTATAAGAGGTAAATGCAATTGGTATAAATCTCACACCTTTTTATATTTGATATATATCTAGAATTTTTTATTTTAGGAAGTTGAACTTATAAAGAGCTAATATAATATTTGAATACATTACCTTAAATATATCTATGCATCAAGATTTGTTACTATTGAAACTAGAAATATATGAAACAATGTTTTATTTCATAATATGACATGTTTATTTAAAATATAACATTTCCAATTCCAATAAGATAATACATTCAATTACAAAATTTTTCATACTTGGCTCGTTGATTAGGATCAGGAGACCTTAGCCATCACTCATGCTATTTGGAGTCTCCTTATGGACCCAATTCTTGTCCTCCTAAACCACAAGATCTAAATGGAGAACATGTTATCACATTGAGATATCCATCCCTATGAATTTTATTTGTGTTACTTCGATGTGGATGAGAACCTTTATCCAAAAGAGAATGAATATTGATTTGATCCCATAGAAAGCAATTTTAATGTATTCAGAGTTCTTCACCACATATCATTGTAATCAAATAATTATAATGGAAAACAATTTATTTTTTAGATTCAACTTAAGCCTTTAATCACTATTATATTTTAGCATTATTACACGGCATGGATTGGGTATAGTCTATTGATTGAATATTTTATCGATCAGCGTACTGATAAATAAAATAGGTCTAATCAGCCAAAGTAGGAAGATTAGTCACCCAAATGTGTAGGTTTACCACATCAAAAGGGGACTGATCTCTCCTCTCATCAAGGGGAGGTTCCTTATAGGTATGCTCTCTCTCTCTCTCTCTCTATATATATATATATATAAACATAAAATAATACTCAAGGGTAGGACAAACCATCCATCTCTCTTTCTTCAGACATGATGTGTGCAAATCAAAGAAAAAAATCAAGGAAATGATAGACATCACTCCTCTTCTTTTAGAAGTACTACTCAACAAACCACAAGAATACTCCTAGTAGTAAATGCAAAGTGTAACCAAGGACGTAGTAACCAGCAAATTGAGATGCAGGACAAAGTCTCCACCTGAATTGCTCAAGAGTAAGATACAAAGGAAAATGAGGGCACAAAGTCATCCCAAGGTCCTTTACACATAAATGAAATGAAAACACACTAAAGGCAATTATGGGGGCACAAAGTCTCTCCATAGTTGACTCTTCAGGACACCTTCCTGACTACTGTCACTAATTCTACTTGTTGAATTAAAGGAATAGAAGATATATTAAAGAAAAAGACATAATAATATTTTCCTTAACAACAAAGATATCACAACATAAAGTCTAAAAAATCACTTGCTTTCTTATTCTAGTAACAAAATATGATCAGCAATCTGAGCTCAAAGTCTCAGTAATGCCTTCCAATTTGGGTAGAGTTTCATTTTGATTGTCAAGAAGAGATATATTTACAATAAAAGAGAGTCCCTTATATAGCCACTTCAAGAAATACTCGAGAATAGTAACACATCATGTTGCATTGAAAACTGTTAGGAAGACATGCTGGAAATTGGGGGAATCTACCCATTTATTTTTCTCAATGTAGAGAAACAAGTCACGCTATTGAAAGTTTGCAACTTTCAATGTCTACCTAGCAATTTTATCTTCTTTCATCATTCCTCCTTTTTTGGTTAATTGAATCAAGTCCTGGATTCAATTTGCTGTTATGTGCTTTAGTCACTTTCTATTGGTCTTGGCCTTAAAGCCTATGAATGCATTCAGGTTTGTAGATTATAAGGATCAACAGCTATTTTATGAGCTTTGAAATTGATGTTCATGCACCTGTCACTACATTTTTAATAGCCGTTTGCTATCTTGAATTTGACGTCTTCAGGCACGTCACCCCTTGGTCCTTCTTCAGCTTTTCTATTTGGCATTTTCCTAGAAAGAACCTACCCTTTTGGGCCTTAAAAAATGATCCATTTTGGGTTGGGAAGAGCCCCCCATAAGGGTATCTTCCCTTTGGGTGGTCTTTGGATGGCCTTCGAGCTTCTTTCTTTTGGTAGGTAGCTAAGTTCTTCCTTCAGATTTCTTGTTTCACATCTTCCCGAAGGGAAGATGACCCTTTGGCTTCAGGAAAGTGTCCTTTAATTTTGGAAACCAAGAGTCCCCCACAAGGGCACCTACCCTTTGGGGTCCTTCGGTGACCTTTTCCTTAGAGTCTTTGCAGACATTCTCATGGACTTTTCTTGCAGACAATTCCCGTGGGTATTTTCCCTGGGCTTTCTACACAGACAAATTCCCGTGGACAAAAAGTCCGTAGACAATTTCCCGTGGACAAAAAGTCCATGGAATTACTTCTCACGAACAAAAAGTTCACAGAATTGATTTGTCTCCTTAGAATTTTCTTTGGGATTTTTGCCCACAGCTTCTTTGAATTCTTTCAAACTTTTTGTTCGAAGGAATTCCTTCGGACAAAAGTTTGAAAGAATTATGCCTTTGTCTGCCTTAAACAAAATTCTAAAAGAATTTACTTTAACTGTCTTCTTTGAAAATGACACTTTCGAAGGGTACTTTTGTCGACCAAGTGCCCTCTACAAGGGCACTTGTCCTTCGGGAGGCTTCTTTGAATTTTTACATTGAACCACTCCATTCAACCAAGCTTTGAACCAAAATGGTTCAAGCTGATGAACCAATCAAATGAATTGAAGCTTTAAACCAAATGTTGAACCAAGCATTAGTTCAATAGTTCAAATGAAGCCTTTGAACCAACTGACGAACCATTTGATTGAACCAAAGGATGAACCAAAGCATTGAAACAAAGTGGATGAACCAACTGAGTGAAACAAAGTGTTGAACCACTTGGTTGAACCAAGCCATTGAATTGTTCCTTTGATTGAACCTGCCATTAAACTGAAAGCATTAAACTTGTTGAAATGAACTTGGCCTACAGAGTCCAGAGATTCAAGCTTGCAGAGTCCGTCGATTCCTGAAAAGTTTGAAAAATGAGGAATTTGAATGCCCAGGACAAATTTCAGAAAGGGAAGAGACAATTTTGGTCTGTAGGACCAAAATAGTTCAAATGTTGTCCCAAAAATGAGTGATATTTTTGGGGGACAACATAGTCATAAAAAAATATAAATATTCTATCATAATAAATATGGATTAAGCACGTAGTATGCACATAATAATCATAAAACATTACTAATAAATTTATAATGATAAATAAATGCTTTTAATTATTAAATAAAAAATAGTGATTGTATTTATATTTATTTTCATCAAGCACATCAACATCATCATCATTAAGTGGTTCATTAGAGCTGCAATAATAGGATTGCCATTGGCACTATCGATAGCTATGCTTTATATATATTACAAAGCTGATAAAGTCTATATATTGAGTATTTTATGGTGGGTAATGGAAGAATCCAAGTTATCATGTCTTGGATATACATTCCAATGCTTCATAACCCCTTTCTTGTATTCCACCTACTTGTGTGATGGAAGATGTAATTTGGAAGGCACATAGACTATCTCCTTTACATTTTTTGTTGCAAACTTATTATGTTTAACTTAGGGGATAAAGGTGTATCTATTCTAGTTTCACTCAAAAGAAGATGAATTCATGACCTATTGATGGAAATCCAATACAAAGTAAAATTTATAAAATTACAAACTAAAACTTAAATTAAATAATGTTAAATATCTTACATATGTTGAAACATTGATTTCAACTTAAATTAAATAATGTTAAATATCCTAAATATAAATAAAGTGTGCATCAATGCCAAGCCATCAAGGAGTAGGAAAGATCAAAACAAATGCTTTTGAAATGTATTTTTTTTAATGTTTATTGAGAAATATTACAATTACTACAAATGAATGAGAAAAGGAATTACACTAATTCTTGTTTCCTCTACCTTTCATAGATTAATATAAATATTATCCTTCATTATAGAATATCAATCAAATAAAATTGAAGGGTTGATATAAAGGTTAGAGAAGGAGCATACTCTTGTAATGATAGTGAAGGTCAATCCTTGATGATCAATGTTGCCAATATCTATTGTCTCTTTATGGAGAGTCATCCCTTATACTTTATGTATGGTTAGAGCCCATGCCATTTTAATAGGCATTTGGTGGTGATTTCCTCATGTAATAGGTGGAATTGGAAGATGTGTTAGATTATAAATATTCCATAGGGGACCATAATATTTGTTAAAGTTAAAACCACATACATGGGTAAGGAAGGTGGATTAGAATTCGTGTGGAAGACAATGTGAACTATTTCTTCGATGGCTCTATTAACCAACCTTGATTTTAGCCATAGATTATATGTCAACATAATCTTTCATCCTTTACCTAGAAGCAAATTTTTATTGATTTGAGTGTCATTATCTGGTGTAATCTATTATTTAATATGTTCTACTTTACATATTATTATAAAAATGTTTAATGATTTTAGCATTTTCTTATTATGCATTATTGCCAATTTATTAGTTGCATACAAATGCATTGACATTTTGAAATCTTTGTATTCTTCTATATGTATGAAGTATGATGTTATTGACATGAGAATATTCTAATATTCCTTTTTTGGATTTGCATTTCTGATATTGGTCAATTTTTTTTAAATAGTATATGATTTTGTATGCATCTTTGTTGGTAAAAATTTATGTGTAATGTTACAATTATGTCAAATGCCTACCAAAGTGTATGACAAAATGAATTTCCTACATACATTGAGGTATGTCATTTATGGGGGAAAGCTATCCAAGATCAACAACAAGTATAATCGAACAACCTCCAAAAGATTTGTTACCATGTTGAGGAAATGCCCCACACAATTAGCAATCTATATTGATTAGCTTCTTTTTCACCTATGAAGCTCATTTCATCAATGAATACATGTTCAATGTGTTTAATTTGTTCTTGGAAAATTTTTAGTGCTTGTCCTTCAAGTTCCTTAATTTCATGGATAAGAATCCAAAGGCTTTAATGTATTATTGATGCATTTACATTAAATACTACTACACTAGTTAGAGAGAGAAGAAGAAGGGGAGAATTGGTTCTCCCTACAATTTCATTTATGCTACCTTTGATGCAACTATTCAAATAGGATTTGCCTATGCCTTTTGTTCCTTGTATAGTCATTTAGAGATCTTCCTTTTAAGCATTTTTTGTTCTTATTTCCTTTAACTATCTCCTAGCTTAATTTCCATCCATCATTATTCAAAGGAAGGATTATATTTTTCAAAAATGATATTAATAATATAATTTTTTTATGTTTCTCCTAATTGATAAATGTGATGCCTGCCACCATCCCAAAATATTAATATTTATAAATTTTAATGTTGATCTTGATGGAAAAAGGTGGGTAGAGTACAACAAATACCTTATTTTAACTTAGCCTTCCCTTTTAGATAAATACCTTTACCTATTTTAGGGACCTATCAATTGCAATAATTTTCATGTTACCAGTGTCTATCTTCTTCACAAACATGTTTATTAGCATTATTTATATTGAACTTGGCATTTATAATATTGAACTATTAAACAAAAATTTCATATTATTTTTTTACCAATGTGGAGTTAACATAATCACAATCCAATCATGTATTTGTGTTAAGTAATGGAGGCCTTTTTGAATTTAATTAGATTATTAATTTTATAGTACTATTTAAAACCATTTTTATTCCTCATGTAGTTTTGGTAATAATCACAATGCAAAGGGGCCAACTTAGCATATGAGAATGGTAAACATTTATTGCTAGGGGGATAATTAATATAATTCACCACTTCAAGGTTCTTTCCCTCTATCTTATGTTTCCATTGACAAAACTTTTAAAATATAATTAATATCTTAAGATTTGTTCTTGTCATACAATTATTATCAGTGTAGAAGTACCTCAATTACAATCCAATCATGTAATTATCATAAAATAAATTAAGATATATTCTTTTTAATTATTCTTTAATTTTATAATCAAATTTTAATTAGAGGAAGATTTTTTTATTAAGAATATTTTTTACCAACAACATTTGTTGAATTATAGAAGAGTAAATGACTTGGTTTGCAAAGCTAATGCCATAGAAGGATTATGCTTTGACACCTTTTTTTGGATATCCCTGAAGGCATTGCATGGAATAAATGAATTACATAAAATATTTACATCCCAAAAAAATATTTATTTATAAGAAGTAAATGCAATTGGTGTGAATCTCACACCTATTTTATATTTGAGATGTATCTAGAATTTTCCATTTTAAGAATTTGAACTTATAGAGGGATAATATTACATTTGAATACATTACCTTAAGTATATCTATCCATCAATATTTGTTACTGTTGAAACTAAAAATATATGAAATAATGTTTTCTTTTATAATATGACAAGTTTATTTAACATATAAATTTTCTAATTCCATCAAGGTAATATATTCAACTATGAAAATTTTCATAATTGGCTCGTTGATTAGGATAAAGAGACCTTAGCCATCATTCATACTATTTGGAGTCTTCTTATGGACCCAATTCACGTCCTCATATACCATAACATCTAAATGGGGAAACATGTTATTACATTGAGATATCCATCCTTGTGAATTTGATTTGTGTTACTTTGATGTGGATGAATTGGAACAAAAGGAAAACAATTTTTTTTAGATGAATTGGAGATGGTTTCAATAACTAATATATTGAACATGACATTGATTATATTGAACTATTGAATGAACATTTTGTATTGTATTCTTACTAATGTGGAGTTAACATAATTACAACCCAATCATGTATTTGTGTTAAGTAATGGAGGCCTTTTCAAATTTAATTAGATTATTAATTTTTCTTGGACAACCTAAAACCATTTTTCTTCCTTGCGTATTTTTTGTAATAATCACAACATGAAGGGGGAAAATTAGTGTATGAAAATTATAAGCATTTATCTATTGGAGGTAATTAATATAATTTACCACTTCAAGGTTCTTATACTCTAGCTTATGTATCCATTGATAAAACTTTTAAAACATAATTAAAATCTTAAAAGTCATTCTTGTCTTACAATTCTTATCAATGTAAAAGTACCTCAATTAAAATACAATCATGTAATTATTATAAAATAAATTAAGGTATATCCTCTATAATTATTATTTAATTTTGTAATTAAATCATAATTAGAATAATATTTTTTTATTAATAATATTTTAAGAAAAAAATATTCATTAAATTACAAAAGAGTAAATGACTTGGTTTGCAAAGTTATATCCATAGAACGACTATACAATGAAAGCATCTAAAGAGGGAATTTTCCATGTAGTGTCTAAAACACTTTTAATGGTTTGAAAAGTAGAGACACATAATTAATATTTAGGGCTTGGTTTATAAAGTAGATAAATAATAAGTTATCCATTTTCTTTCTTTATCTCACATTTTTTTTAACTACAATCTCAAGGAATTGAACTTAGTGAAGAAATCCTGAAGGGTATCAAAGTTGCTATGACTTAGGATAATGAGTTAATTCTCAAGTTCATGACCTCTCATCACATCTTGATCCTAAAATAGATTTACTATAATGGCCCATACATCATTGGGTGATTTGGCAGGATCCAAGAGAAATAGAAGATCAAATGCAACATAAAGACATAATAGCCCATAGGATTGATCACTATGGTTATACCACTTAAATTTATCTATATCTATGTTAGGTTCAATTTCATTACCCATGGTTATCTTATAAAAACCCTTACTCCTTAGAATTATTACCATCTTGATTTTCCATTCATGATAGTTAAAGGGAGTTAATGGGTTGATTAAACTTGAATTTATTTTAGTGTTGAGTTATAGTAGTAGAGCAACTTGTTGTTATTGAAAAAATGAAAGTGTAAGTATAAAGAAATATTACCTCAAAATAAAGTACACCCCACTTAAAATATGAACTGGTGAACCCCCCAAATGTTATAAATAATGCATGCTCAAAAGATGTTAGGCATAACCAAGAATGCGTCTAGAGAAACTAGTGCAAATGTTATTAAACACAAAATATACAAAGGGGACATTGGGCTCAACCAACAATGCATCTAAGGAAAAGAAAGTACAAAGTCAAAAGGAAAGAGAAATTATTATTTTTAATATGAGGGGGTTTGGCCACCTACCAAATTGAACCTCACCCTTCGATCTTCATCAAGCAAAAAAATGAAGAATTTTCAAAACAATATTCCCATCTTTTGAATATTAATCAATATACAATATATTATTTTTAATGAAAAAATAATTAAAATTAATCTCACAAATATATAATATTATTCCACTTATTTCCCAAGAACCGATGAAAAGCATTTATAAATAATAATATCAATTTTAAGAATTGACTGTGATATAATAAAAAAGTCCCCCCCATAACTTTTTTAAAGATCCCATAATATTATAAAATAATGCAATCACCTTGACATATTAAAATTATAAAAAATCAATTAAATATTTGACTTTTAAAATATTGAAATACCTATAATAGTTAATTTACTTAATCTCCTTCACCCTTTTTAATAAGAAAATATTTTTCCCACCAAAATAAAAAAATGACCTTCTTTGTCAGTGGTGATAAAAAACAACTTGCATGAAGAAAGAGTGGTATTCTATTTAAGGATGAAAAGCCCTACTAGATTGATGAAAAGTGAATAATTCTTCCAAGGGGAGGTTTTAGGTTTTTGAAGACCATCGAGGAATCCATAGGTGTAGGACAATCCTAGTTGAATGATGAAAAATGAATAAAGGGTGCAAATGACTATCTATATGGGATGTAGTATGCAAAGAATAAGTAAATTCCATATTATAGACCAAGGTGTGAATCATCAGATAAAAATACAGTACTATAAATTTGGATTTGATCTTAATATTAGGTTCTCAGGATGAATGTAGTCCATTCACTGTCCATCCTCAAAACTCTCTCAGAACTTGTAGTAGTGTACAGTCTGTAACACTTTTGATAGACTGATTATAGTGGTGGGTGACCAAATATAGGTCATGATAGGATGTGGGACCATTGCATGAAAATATTGACTCTTACTCTATATACCCTGGTCTAAAAAATAAATAACTACCTATGAATGAATGAGAGAATCGAGGTAAGAAAACAATATTACTATAGAGTAATGTACCCAAAAAGAATCCCCTACATTTTTTTTGAGATTTAAAAAAAAACCCAAAATGTTTTCCAAACCCTTAAAAAAATTATCTCACAATATATGTAAATAATATCAAGATTTAAAAATAAATCTTACAACTTAAAAGAATTAGACACATTATTACCAGGGTGGATCTAATACCATATCAGGGTTGATTCCAAGGTTTGGGGAAGTTGAATACATGAGTAGAGTGAACACCTGATCCAATAAAGTGCACAACATGAAGTAACTAAAAGCAAATTAAATACATAAGAGAAAATATTTCATAAAGAGAGATAGGAGCCAAAATCCAAACTTCTATTTATTAATAAAGCTAAAAAATGTGAGATGTACATATAGGAGAGTGTTGATTAACTTTTCCAAATAATATGGTTAATAAAGCCAAGAATAGAGAAGTAACTCCCATACTCTGAATAGCTAGTCAAGGGAGCTACTTCCTAGTCACCCAATCAACCTACACACATAAGAAATATTCTCCATGAAAGTAAGAAAACTCTAAGTGAGTAAAAAATACCATAATAAATAAATATGGGAAAAATTAAAACCCCTATTGTAATAGGTACATGTGGTAATAAACCACATAAATTTGGGATGAGAGACTCTTATGAGTTAAGGATTGCCTTATTTTCATAGAGGCAAAAGGGAGCAAAAGATAATTTTCAAATGGCATACTTGGGATGCCAAATAAGGAGGAGAAGGAAGTAAAATGTAATCATCATAGAGTTTATGTAAAAAGGATGAGAGGTGAAGAATAGAAAAAATAGCTATATAAAAGAGCAAATAATAAATGTTTAATATGTATGCAGGTGCAAACTTGAAGAGATGGAAGACATTGAAAGAGGCCTTCCAAAGTGAAAACAATGAACCACTTGCATTCACAAGCTATGAAGAAGCAAAGGAATTTTTTTTTAATACTCTTGAAAATGGAGAAGCCAAAACCAAGATGGTGGTATCAAGGAGAATATCTAAAGACGATATGAATACCATGAGAAAAGAGGAGATGAAATTAGCTAAGAGTGAAAGGTGGAAGGATCCAACAATAGGCTAGAAAATGAGTGAATAAATCCATAGAGGATTTTGCTGGAGGTGGATAGACAAAGGTGGTTGTAATACCACATGAAGATGGAAATGGAAGAAGAGAAACATTTAGTAGATATGGAGTAATTATGGTGGGTATAGTTCCATAAAATGGGAAGGAGAGAAAAAAATTAATTATAAGAGAATGGATTTGAAGCCATCAAAAAGTTAAAAAGGGATTAAAAATGTGACATTTATTATTCCAAAAATTATTGTGGTCAAATTTTCCCAATTTTAGTATCAAATTGATGGGTTAATAGTTAGGTCTAAGTGCCAAAATTTTATCATAAATATATGAGAAAATAATACTTAGTCATTTTTGTGTTCCACATTATGATTTTATGCCTCTTATACCTTGAAGATTGGGCTAGCTTGACCTCTTGGTCATGTTAGATGTGGAAGTGTGTCTTGATATGTCATGGCATAACTTCAATCTTACCATGCCCATGTAGCTAGGCTAGCCTAACGTTGTTGGTGCAATAGATGAGAATTCATGGTCTTATTCATTAAAGCCATATCATTGAATCTATCGTAGAAGGGGGTTCAATGTAATAAACGATGGAGGCATGCCCCATGCATGAATGGGGGAGGTTGGTGATCATAGCACAATTAATAATTCTATGTGACTAGAAAAATATTTCATCAAAACCCAATTGTGTAAAACATTTTGAATATACATAACATTTTCTAACTTGGTACCCTCATAATAACATAGTTTTCTTCTTGCACCATTTGTCTCGGTGATGGCAAAAATGAAGTAAAACACAATCACAATAGTTTTATCCATGTATTTTATGCTAGTATAATTTTAAAATGATTTAGAGTGTGTTTTAAATATTTTTTAATCTAAGGAAAGAATATGGTACCCTAGGTACACTAAAGTTCTGGTTGGCTCTTGTAACCTCCTAGTAAAGAATTGAAGGGTGAAGTGAACATTTTCAAGACAACTATAGATTTATCCACACAACCACATAAATAATTTATACTATTGAACACATCTAGGAATATTTGTGCCCTTGTTGAGCTTGTTTTCCACATTATCATATCAACCAAAATGAGGTGTAAGTACATGGGTTATGAGCCTATGTTTATTTTAAAGAATTACATCCCAAAGATTGGTGATTCTCAAATTGGACATGTGAACCTATAATATTTCCAAAATATAATGAATTAATAATATTTTACTTATATGGCTACCCTCCCATCAATGATTAGTTTACCATAGGTAACTAGTTTTCCCATCTCCATGATATTCTCAAATCTATTGTTTGTATGTGCTCAACATTATATCTAGATAGTAAGGAGACATGATTGGAAGGAGGTGCCTTGATGGCAAATTTATATGTTACTCCCATGGACATGAATATAAACATTCCATAAAGGGAAACAAATGCTAAAATGTGTGTTAAATTTAGAAAAGAATAATGGGATAAAAACCCAAGAAACATCTCATAATCATCAATAATGGGTGGCTTTTAAAAAAAAAAAAGAGTCCTGAAAAAACTCATGAAGAACCTCTATATATCACATTTCAAATAAAAGTTTTTGGACAAGGTCACCCTTCTTCATAGGGTCATGGGTAACAAGAAAACTATGGATTTTTATCATTATATGTTCATAGATATGAGCATCATATGTGATGGTAAATAATATATTTATTGGAGTAACATCATCAATGGAGTAACATCATAAATAATACCTACAATATATCATAAATATATAAGTAACAAAGACCTTCTATATGACTATTATCACTTTGAGTTATACCCTTGAGAATAGGTTTTCAAGATTTCTCACATAATTGACACAATGAGATCACTTCCAAGTTATGGGTGACCTATAGTGTAAGTAAACATATAGAGAGTTTTTATTTCCTTGATGCATCACCTTGATCATCACCTAAACTAGTTCTTGACAATGAAGAGAGAGAGAGACACACACACACAAAAATACTTCCTATGCTTCTATGACTAATCATGGGGTGATGTACCAAAATTGAATACCTCAACTTGTTTGGACACACATAAAATGAAATAGAAGATCACTTACACATACAATACTCAAAATTCACCAATGAATATCGAGCATAAGTGTTTTGTATAAAGTATTTAGCTTATAATAGTACTTAGAAGGATGACCACTAGCCTTATGAAACTCAAATGGCATTCATCACAACTATGAATTGAATAAAATCTAAGACACAAAATAAAACATACACAAGATAAATTTTGATGAATAAATGTAAAAAAAAATTGACATAAATTAGGGATAGGCTTTAATTATCACAAGCTTACATCAATAATTCATTAATTACACACAATAACTGATTTATGAGAAGGTAAAAAAAAATTCTTTCTTACTCAATAAAGTGTTTAAAAGTTTTTAATTTGGTAGGGATGAACCAAAAATATATATATGTTTCTTAAATTACTTATAAAAATCAAGTATATATAGTGAAAAGAGTCCTTAGTGAGGGGATAAGCATGCAAACTTGTCATCAATGCCCCCATTAAGGATGAAAATTAAAACATAAATGAAGTCTAACTTAAATTGACATCTTATTCCTTATCCAATGTATTACTATTTTATTTGAAGTATCCAAGTTGTGATGGGGGTGCATAAGTACTTATTGTATACTTTAGTTGTTTAAGATCAAGTTACATGCTAAAACTCCACTTTGTCTTCTATCAAATCCTACAAGATTACATGATGAAAATACACTTTGAAAAGTCCTTGATTAATGTGAATTATTATCCTCGATTTTTGTGAAGAGGGAAGATATTATATTATTGAGGTTTTTTAGGTATTATTTTGAATGCAAATTATGATGGTGCATTGATGATCCACAACTTTAGCTCCTCATTTGATGATTTTTTGACCATGTACACATTCTTATTTTGCATTAAAAGCTCCATGAGCACGATGAAAGACATGTAAAAATTAAAGTAAAGGATAAATAAGAAAACATATACCTTATATCAGATAATTTTAGGCCTCTCACAATGTCTTTCATGGCTCTTGATGATGACTTAGATCAAATTTTTAGATGTGAACTCTATTAGTGCCTAAGAAGCTCTTAAGAGAGATATATATCCTTTAATTAATTCATTAATGGATTAAAAGTGTTTAAAATAAATTTATATAATTTATATAACCTTGGAACTCCTAAATACAAAGTTTAAATGTATTTAGATCAATAAAACTTGAGTTCTTGCACTTTTGGGCTTCTTAAGAACTAGTTTTCAACATTTTGCATGCACAAACCTGTAATTTTAAATTTGGTATATTTTACGGTATTTTATAGACATGATAACACAATTTTTTGAAAAAAATATTTGCACTCACTTTATCTTCAAATTTCATAATAATTGAATCAATGAAACTCAAGTTATGCTCCTTTTTGTGCTTCTAGGCTCTCTTAGGGTAACAAGTATACCTGTTTAGTAATTTTCTTTTATTTTGTAATATACATTGTCTAAATAGATAATTATTTATTTTTAAGTTATTTATTTACCCAATATATATTTAAAATCATTTAAATTCTATGTTAAATTTCAAAAACACTTCAAAAATTCACTTTTAGGTCTGCAGGCTTATAGGTGCTCATTTCTCATGCGTGCTTGTCAGCTAAGCCCATTTTCCATGTATAAAAATTTGTTAACAATTTTATTTGGGTATAATGTGTCTTGATATAATTTATAAGGAATAAAAATCATTCATCATGTTTTATAAATCTTCAAAACACTTCAAAAGATCAAATTCTCAAAGTCCATGTTCTCTAGATAAGGTTTTGAAGGCTTTGGAGCAGTCTTATTTCTTAACAATTATTCATAAAGATTAATATTTATTTATGATAATAAAAAACATTATATAGGATTTAATAAACCTATTAAACCTTCATATTAACCATTATAATCCATGAAACATCTCCACCAAGATATCACATTTGTTTTGAGATAATTTCAAGCTTGAAAATCAATTTTGAAAGAGATTTGAGTTATATTAACATAATTAAAGAATATTTTGAGTTCATAACCATTTGAAAATGTTTTATAAATATCCATGAAGTTTATAAATCCGTGTACAATCCTTTTCCCATGTAGGAACCAATAAAAATCCAATTTTTTTCCTTAAAAATGCATGAAAACTACCCTTACATCCTCGCATATGAGTTGGAGCACCAAAAGAACTTTAAAACTTATATATATGCATGAAAAATATATAAAAATAATTTAATAAATGTATTAAACTTATTATTCACCTCATAATATGTGACACCTTTCATTTTCTTACAATTTTCCTTTAATTTCCTTTACCCATGACTTGACAAGCTTTAAAGACTTGAGATGGTCAACCAAGAAGTAGTTTTGAAGACAAAAACTTAAATAAGACTCTCTATGGTGTACATAAATTGGATATATTAAAACTAAATTAACATTGTTTTTTTTCAAAAATACCTTAAATTTTTTAAAAGTGTCTTAAAACATACTAAGACGGCTTAATAAATACATAATTCTTGCAATTAGACTCCTAGACTAAGTAAAAATCTCAATATGACCTAAATATGAATTAACTAAGAATATTGGCACTAATAAAAGGATGTAAAATATGATGAAAAACATTATGAACTTAGCATACTCAATGACAAAAATAATGGTGATTGAAAAGGTCAACAATAACTTTATACTTTGTATACTCATTAAGATCATAGAGAGTCTACCTTGTTCTCACCCAATTGGCCAATGTAGGTATAGTAAACAAGGTAAAATAGTTAAATATACAATTTAACATAGAAAAAATCATCAAAAACTTTAGATGTGTCAATGATACCATCCCCAAGAGAATTTTACATGCATCAATTGAAGATTGGGGAGTCAGGATCTTTGAGGAATCAACTAATCTCATTTCTTAATATGGAAGCTACATAATTAAATTCAAAACATTATTATATATTATATTAGGATAATTTGAAATTATTAATTTAATACTACCATGGTTAGAAAATGACAAAATATTGTTGATTAAAATGTGTAAACAACACAAATATATACATAAGATATGTAGGTAGAATCATGTGGCAGGTGTAGTATTCCTAGTCACCATTGGCCATTACACTTGTAATAATTTCATATTTGATCAAAATATTAAAGCTTCAGTATCTCAATTCACAATACACCATCACATGAGTAGATCTTATTTTGACAATAAAGGATATGTAAGAGCTCATCTCGAGATATGCCCCTCATATATACATAAACCACATTTGGTTGCTTAATATGATGATTATATATATGAATATTAAGTGTATAGGTGTGATTTGAGTTGAATAATTTTGTAATTAATAAAGTATTAACTACCACTTAGGTGTTGGAAGAGATGAAAAATGATAGGATTAAATTCCTTGATTCATCTTATATCGAGAGAGTCATATCCTCATCTTTGCCAGTGATAAATTAGTTTGCATGAGAGTTGATGGATATGTGGCTTAAAACCAAGATACTATTGGAAATATCAATGAATTTTTTCAATGATTAACTTAAAAAAATTATAAGAACTAAAAACTAAAGGAGAACTAGGACCACTACCCTGCCAAGGCAAATTTCTATATCAGTCTCTAAAGAAACTTACATGGGTATCTTTGGTACCATATGTATCCCATAAAATATTGTATGAGTTGATCAATGTGGTTAAAATTCAATTCAACCCAAGTATCCAAGCAAGACCTATGGTCAAGGTTTTTCTATAGTGAAAATTTTTCAAGCTAAAAATTAAGTGAAACTGTAGTCCTCCTCGTCCTTGGGAGATGATAGCTCTCTATTGATTGATAACACCACACAAAAATATATCACCTCAAATCAAGGATTACATTAGTGATTAGCTACAAGATTTTTTGAATTTATGTACCACATGCACTATCCTCCCTCTTCTTTCAAATTTTCTTGAAAATTTGATTTTGTCATAATCTACATCACCAAGGTACCCTAAATCATGATTCATTATGACTAACACATGAGAGAGAAAATGGTTTGTTTGAGTGACACTAAATTTTATTGGATGTAAACATTACTTGGAATGAATAAGAACGTGGTTAATGTATAATTTCTTTACTTTGATGCTATGGATAACCTCGTGGAGACTCCTTCTCCAAAGAAGGTAAAGGCCACATCAAGGTTAGTGTCAAATTCATATGGATCCCAATTCAAAAATAATATTGAGCCAAATGTTGAAATGAATGAGGAAAAAATGAATATATAAAATTATATCCATAAAAGAATCTCATTTGGTATAGCTAATCATGAGAGTGATGTACACAACTTATGAGAAACTATTGAGAGAATGATCAAAAAGTCTGAGCAAGATGAGCTGACCCAAGAATAGTTTGAGGATCAAGTCTGATAACTTGTGGGTTAAGTGAACTAATTTTTCAATATATTAAAGGCTCCTACAGTTCCAAAAGTAAACACTCCAACTTAAGTACCTAGGAAAAGTAGAGAGGGCATCTCAATTATAATCCAATACAATAACTATGGAAAAAATATTGTGGCTTGGATTGAATAGTTATTTCTATATGGCTTGAACTATATAGAATTTGAGATAATTAAATTAAAAAATATAAGATTGATCAACAAGTTAAATGTCACCAAAATTATCTTAGCTTTTTAGAAAGAGTGAAAAGGGATATAGAAGAGTTGTTAGCTATAAATGCCAAATATCTATTCAAAGTAAGATTTTTTGATAAGAGAGAAAATTATTTCTCATATGAATAGTTGGTGATCGATCTGCATAAAATAGAAGTGTTAAATAAGGCAATGGAAGATGTAATAAAATAATTTAATGTTCGAGGCGAGAAGATGATTTTTTATTATATATAGTGATTTTTGATGATGGTGTGTGTGAAAAATTAGTGCAAAATGCAAAATGTTGGTGTAATCATAGTGTGATAAAATGCTTCAATAATTTATTGTGACTTTGGAGGTGTATGAAAACTTATTTCAAGGATTATTACTCTATGTGGACTCTAAATTTTAGGTGTTTTATCTCAATGTGTAGTTAGACATTCTAAATTTTTGTGTTAGCCTCTTATGTGCAAAATGGTTTGAACTATGTATTTATATTGATATTTTGGGAATTAATTTAGATGGGGCATACTAAACTTGTAGGATGCATCTTTACATGAATTTAATTTTGAAAAAATAGTCATTATTTTGTGGGAGGATGTGGATGGTAGAACTAGACACTACTAGGGAGCAAGATTGTCTAAATAGGGTGGTCATGTCCAAATAATAAAGATAGTTAAATAAAAAGTGCGGATTAATCTAAAAGTGAGATTAGATTGTTGGATAATGATATTTTGACATCATTTGTTTCTTTTAGGAATGAATCATCCATTATAGGAGTGAAATAATGGTAGTTAGAAGACCATGGAATGAGGCATGAGATAAGTCCCTATAAGGAGTGGTCAGAAGTGCATTATTTCAACTTAAACTTTAATTTGTGTCTACATCATCTCATACTATCATACATATATAAGTAAGAGAAATAGATATTGTACAAGTGTTGTTTGATGTTCATTGTAATTTTTTTTGAAGGGAAGAAGGAAAATTTGTGTTCACTCTCCCATTGAGAATACAAAGAAAATTTTATAACTTTGTATCTTGCATTTTCTCTTTATAGACGTGTGTTATTCATACATTTAATGCTTATCTCTCATCTCTCAAGCACTAATTTCATTTTCAAACTGTTAAACTACATTTATATTTTCTCTTTTCATACATAAGATAATATTGATGTTTACTTGTTTATGTGTGACCCTTCATCTTCCTCCTTTTTTAGATAAGAGTGAAAAGAAGAAGGATCCAATAGTAGGCTGGAAAATGAGTGAATAAATCCATGGAGGATTTTGGTGGAGGTGGATAGACAAAGGTGTTTTTAATCCCAAATGAACATGGAAATGGAAGAAGAGAAACCTTTAGTGGATGTGGAAGACTCCCATGGTTGGAAAATGATAAAATATTACTAATTAAAATGTGTAAACAACTCAAATATGTACATAAGATATGTAGGTAGAATCATGTGGTAGGTGTAGTATTCCCAATCAACATTGTCCATTATGCTTGTAATAATTAGATAGGTTCTCAAAATATTGAATATTTAGTTGCTGAGTTCACAATGAACCATCACATGAGTAGATCTTATTTTGACAACAAAGGATATGTAAGAGTTCATCTCAAGATATGTCCCTCATATGTACACAAACCACATTTGGTTGTTTATATATGCTGATTGTATAGATGGATATGAAGTGTATAGGTGTTATTAAAGTTGAATAAGTTTGAAATTAACAAAGTATTCACTACCACCATGGTATTGGAAGAGATGAAAAATGATAGGAGTAAATTCCTTGATTCATCTTATATTGAGAGGGTCATATCCTTACCTTTACCAGTGATAAATTAGTTCACATGAGAATTGATGGATATTTAGATTCAAACCAAGATAATGTTGAAAATATAAGTGAAATGGTTTAATTATAAAATTGAATAATTCATAGGAACCAAAAGCTCAAGCAGAACAAGGACCACTACCCTACCAAGGCAAACTTATACATCGATCTCTAAAGCAACTGGCATGGATAACTTTGGCACCATATGTATCCCATAAACTATCGTATGAGGTGATAGATGTGGAGAAAATTCAAATAAAACCATGTATCTAAGACCTATGGTCAAGGATTTTCTATAGTGAAATGTTTCAAGCCAAAAATTAAGTGAAACTATAGTCATCCTCCTCCTTAGGAGATGATACCTCTCTATTTAATGATAACACCACACAAAAATATATCACCTAAAACCAAGGATTACATTATCCATTATCTATTTTTTTTATAAAAGTTATGTACCATAGGAACTAGCATCCCCTCTTCTTTCAGATACTATTAAAATTTTGATTTTGCCACATTATACACCTCCAAGGTAGCCTAAATCATGATTCATTCTGACTAACACATGAGATTAAATGGTTTGTTTGAGTGGAACAAAATTTTAGTGGATGTAAACACTAATTGGAATGAATAAGAATGTGGTTGATGCATAATTTCCATAATTTGATGCTATAGAAAACCTCCTAGAGACTCCTCCTCTAAATAATGCCAAGGCCACTTCAAGGTTCGTGTCAAATTCATATGGATCCCAGTTCAAATAAATTATGAGCCAAATGTTGAAAATAACAAGGAGGAAATTAATATATAGAATTATATCCCTAATAGAATCTCATTTTTTATAGCTACTCATGAGAGTAATGTACATAACCTATTAGAAACTATTGAGATAATGATCAAAAAGTTTGGATAAGATGAGCTCACCCAAAAATAGTTGGAGGATCAAGTCTAATAACTTGTGGGTTATGCAAACTAATTTTTAAATCTAGTATAAGATCCTATAGTTCCATAAGTATACACTCTAACTTAATTACCTATGACTACTAGAGAGGCCATCTCAACTATAATCTAATACAATAATTATGGAAAAACTCTTGAGGCTTGGATTGAACAGTTATTTTTATATGGATTGAAATATATAAAATTTGAGATAATTGAGTTATAAAAAAATTAAGATTGATCAATAAGTTTAATTTCACCAAATTTTTCTCAATTTTATAGAAAGAGTGAAAAGGGAAATAGAAGAAATGTTTGCTACAAATCTCGAATATCTAGTCAAAGTAAGATTTTTTGATAAGAGAGAAAATTATCTCTCATATGAATAGCTGGAGAGGATTTTTCATAAAATGGAAGTGTTAAATAAGTAAATGGAAGATATAAGAAAATAATTGAAAATTTGAGGAAAAACATTTGAAGATATAAACCCATTTTGTTAAAACATTTTAAAAATACAAAACATTTTCTGACTTGTTTCCCACACAACAACATAGTTTTGTTCTTGTACCATTTGTCTCTATGAAGGAAAAAATGAATCAAAACATGATAACAATAGTTTTATCCAAGTATTTTATGATATTATAATTTTAAAAGGATTTAGAGTGTGATTTGGGTGTTTTTTAATCTAAGGAAAGAATATGGTACCCTAGGTATACCGAAGTTCTAGCTGGCTCCTGTAATCTCCTAGTGAAGAATTGAAGGGTGAAGTGAAAATTTTCATGATCATTTTAGCTTTATACACAAAACCAAATAAATAATTAATACTATTGAACACATCTAGGAATATTTATGCCCTTTCTGAGGTTGTTTTCCACATTATCATATCATCCAAAATGAGGTTTAAGTACATGGGTTATGAGCCTATGTTTATTTTAGAGAATGACATCCCAAAGATTAGTGACTTTAAGATTGGAAATGTGAACCATAAGAGTTAAAAATATAATGAATGCATAATATTTAAATCCCATGGTTACCCTCCTGTCAATGAATAGTTACTAGAGGTAACTGGTTTTCCCGTCTCCATGCAATGTTCAGATCTACTGTTTGTATGTGCTCAACATTCTAATCCAGATACTAAGGAGATATTATTGGAAGGAGGTGCCTTGATTTCCAAGATATATGTTACTTCCATGGACATGAATCTAAACATTCCATAAAAGGAAACAAATGTTAAAATGAGTGTTAAATTTGGACAAGAATTATGGGACAAAAACCCAAAGAAACATCTCACAATCATCAATAATGGGTGGTTGAAATACAAAAAAAAGAGGCCAATAAAAAATCATGAATAAAATCTATATATCATATTTCAAATAATTTTTTTTGGACAAGATCACCCTTCTTCATAGGGTCATGGGTAAAAAGAAAACTATGGATTTTTATCATTGTATGTTCATGGCTATGAGCATCATATGCGATGGTAAGTAATATATTTATTGGAGTAACATCATAATTGGAGCAACATCATCAAATATTCACTAAAATAACTCATAAATATATAAGTAACAAAGACCTTCTATATGACTATTATCATTTTGAGTTGCACCCTTGAGAAAAGTCTTTAAGATTTCTCACCCAATTGACATAATGGGATCACTTATAGGTTTTGGGTGACCTATAATGTAAGTAAACATATATAGAGGGTTGGTTCACTTTATTAATCACCTTGATCATCACCTAAACTACTTCTTGACAATGAAAGGAGAGAGAGACACAACTACTTCCTATGCTTCTAAGACTAACTATGGGGTGATGAACCAAAATTAAATACCTTAACTTGATTGGACACACACAATATCAAATAAAAGAGCACTCACACATACAAAAATCACATTTAACTAATGAATCTTGAGCATAAGTGTTTTGTAGAAAGGATTTAGCTTATAATAGTACCTAGAAGGATGACCACTAGTCTTAGGAAGCTCAAATGGCATTCATCACAACTATGAATTGCATAAACTCTAAGATATAAAATAAAACTTTTAAAAGATCTATGTTGATGCATAAATCTATAAAAAATTGGTCATAAATTAGGGATAGGCTGTAACTATCATAAGCTTCCATCAACAATTCATCAATTGCACACAATAACAAACATATGAGAAGGTAAAATAAGTTTCTTTATTGCTCAAGAAGGTGTTTACAAGTTTGAAATTTGGTAGGGATGAACCAAAACTATGTAGAGGTATCTTAAATTAATTATAAAAATTAAGTAAATATATTGAAAAGATTCCTTAGTGAGGGGACAAGCATGCAAACTTGTCATCGATGCCCTCATTAAGGTTGATAACTAAAACATAACTAAAGTCTAACTTATATTGACATATTATTCCTTATCTAATGTATTAATACTTAATTTGAAGTTTTCATGTTGTGAGGGGGATGTATAAGTCCTTGTTGGAGCCTTAAGGTGTTTGAATATTAAGTTGCATGCTGAAATTCCATTTTGTCTTCTACTAACTCCTACAAGCTTGCATGATGAAACTCTACTTTGAGAAGTCCTTGATTTATTTGAATTATTATCCTTGATTTTGGTGTAGAGGGAACATATGATCTTATTTTTTTTTTAATGTCTTATTTTGAATGCTAATTATGATGATGCATTGATTGTGCACAACTTCAACTCCTCATTGGATGACTTTTTGACCATGTACACATTCTTATTTTGCATTAAAAGCTCCATGAGCATGATTTAATACCTATAAAACTTAAATTAAAGGTTATATAACTAAACATATACTTTATATTAGATAATTTTAGGCCTCTAACAATGTCCTTCATGGCTCTTGATGATGACTTAGTTCAAGTTTGTAGGTGTAAACTCCATAAGTGCTTGAGTAACTCTTGAGAAAGAGATATATCTTATTAAAATAATTAATTAATGGATTAAATAGGTTTAAGACAAATTTATTTAATTTACATAACCTTGTAACACACAAACACAAAGTTTCAATTCATTTAAATAGGTTTAAATAGGTTTTTGTGCTTTTAGGCTCTCTCAGGGTAGCAAACATCCTAGTTTATTTTTTTTTTTCATATTTTGAGATATACATGGTCTAAAGTGATAATTATTTATGTGAATTTACTGTATTTACCCAATATACATTAAAAATCATTTAAATTGAATGTTCAATTGCAAAAACACTCAAAAAATGCACTTTTTGGTTTACAGGCTTGTAGGTGCTCATATCTCATGCATACTTATCATCTAGGTTGAATTTACAGGTATAAATTTTTTTTAATGATTTAAAATTAGTGTAATAATGTGTATTTATATCATGTATATTGCATAAAAATCATTCATAATGTTTTATAAATCTTCAAATCACTTCAATAGATCAAATTTTCAAAGTTCATGTTCTCTAGATAAGGGTTTGAAGGGTTTTAGAGCAATCATGCTTCTTAACAATTGTTCATAAATATCCATAATTATTTATGATACTAAAACCATTTTATGGGAGTAAATAACCCTATTAAACCCTCCTATAAACCATTCTATTCCATGAAACATCTCCACCATGACGTCACATTGATTTTGGGGTAATTTTAAGCTTGGAAATCAATTTTGAGAGTGTTTTGAGTTATCTTAGCATATTTAAAGAATATTTTGAGTTAATAACCATTTTAAAATGTATTATAATCATCCATAAAGTTGATAAATCAGTTAAAAATCCTTGACCCACCTATAAACTATTAACAAAGTATTCACTACCACCATGGTATTGGAGGAGATGAAAAATGACAAGAGTAAATTCCTTGATTCATCTTATATCGAGAGGGTTATATCCTTACCTTTGCCAGTGATAAATTAGTTCACATGAGAATTGATGGATATTTAGATTCAAACCAATATAATGTTGAAAAGATCAATGAAATGGTTCAATTATAAAATTGAATAATTCATAGGAACCAAAAGTTCAAGGAGAACAAGGACCACTACCCTACTAAGGTAAACTTCTACATCGATCTCTAAAGCAACTCACATGGGTAACTTTGGCACTATATTTATCCCATAAACTATTGTATGAGGTGATAGATGTGGAGAAAATTCAAATAAAACCATGTATATAGGTAAGACCTATGGTCAAGGCTTTCTATAGTGAAATGTTTCGAGCTAAAAATTAAGTGAAATTATAGTCATCCTCCTCCTTAGGAGATGATACCTCTCTATTTATTGATAACACCACACAAAATATATCACCTGAAATCGAGGATTACATTATCCATTAGCTGATTTTTTTTTTGAAAGTTATGTACCATAGGAACTAGCCTCCCCTCTTCTTTTAGATACTATTAAAATTTTGATTTTGCCACATTATACACCTCCAAGGTAGCCTAAATCATGATTCATTTGAGTAAGACATGAGATTAAATGGTCTATTTGAGTAACACAAAATTTTAGTGGATGTAAACACTAATTGGAATGAATAATAATGTGGTTGATGCATAATTTCCTTAAATTGATGCTATAGGAAACGTCCTAAAGACTCCTCCTCCAAAGAATGCCAAGGCCACTTCAAGGTTCGTGTCAAATTCATATGGATCCCAGTTGAAATAAATTATGAGCCAAATGTCAAAAATAATGAGAAGGAAATTAATATATAGAATTATATCCCTAATATAATCTCATTTGTTATAGCTACTCATGAGAGTGATGTACATAACCTATTAGAAACTATTGAGATAATGATAAAAAAGTTTGAATAAGATGAGCTCTCAGAAGAATAGTTGGAAGATCAAGTCTGATAACTTATGGGTAATGCGAACTAATTTTTTAATATAGTAAAGGCTCCTATAGTTCCATAAGTATACACTCCAACTTAATTACCTATGACTAAGAGAGAGGCCATCTCAACTATAATCCAATACAATAATTATGGAAAAAATCTTGAGGCTTGGATTGAACAGTAGTTTTTATATGGCTTAAAATATGTAAAATTTAAGATAATTGAGTTATAAAAAAAAAAGATTGATCAAAATGTTTAATTTCACCAAAATTAGCTCAATTTTATAGAAAGAGTGAAAAGGGATATAGAAGAAATGTTAGCTACAAATCTTGAATATCTAGTCAAAGTAAGATCTTTTGATAAGAGAGAAAATTATCTCTCATATGAATAACTAGAGAGAATTTTGCATAAAATGGAAGTGTTAAATAAGGAAATGGAAAATATAAGAAAATAATTGAAATTTTGAGGAGAGAAGATGATTGAAATGTGCTCAAATGTAGGGAGTTTAGATTTTGAATTTCTCAAAGAAGATGATTTTTGATGATATATAGTGAGTGAGATAAAGGAAAAATAAAAAAAATCTAAAAAGAGTTATTCAAAGAAGGCAACTTCAATGTTCCATCCATGAATATACTCAACAAAATTCATACTTCTGTAGTGGATTTAAATTCATAGTTGGTGGAATTGGTAGAGATTCCCCATATGGTGATGATGATATCTAATAGATAGCTGGTACATTGGAAGAATATTATGATTCCCAAAGGATATTTTATTACTGAGATAGTGAAAAGATTTCAAATGTTTAAAATATCACATGGCAAAGGAAAATTTATAGGTTAGATGATCATCCAACCACTAACTCCATCAAGAACATATCTTTCTTCAGGGAAAGCTTCTTAGGAAGCATTCTTTTTATTTTCTATCTTGTTTTCATCCCATTTTTGTCATATTCTAAAAATCCTATTTTTATTTTGTAAAATATGAAATATAAATATAAAAATAGAATATGACAAAATGGGAATGTAAATGGTCAGCTATGTTGTCAAAAATTGGGAGATAGGATATGCTAGATCCTAATTAGATAAAATGAACTAAGCTAAATCATAATGTAAAATCTATGCATAAATTAAGCATTCATTGATTTGTAATTTATTATATTTGGATAGATGATAAAAAGGCTAAATTCAAGAATGAAATAAACTATCTATAAAACTAAAATGCAAGACTCCAACTGAGATTGGAAAAAAATTGTGTGATTATGTTGGCTGATTGTGAAATTCAAATAGGGCTTCAGTTGATCTCTAGACAAGGTGGTTGTAATTAGATAGGGGCATGATACACTAGTGTCCTTAGGGAGTAAAGGTGTATGGTGAGGGTTATCTTTTTTAAATTTATATAGAATATTTTCATTCACTTGTGTGTTCTATTTAACTGTGTGATAGATCTCGACCCTTTGAAAAAATAATTATGTTTTTTTCTTCACTTGTAATGCTAAATAAATAGACTATAAATGATAAATAGATAGAATGGAAAAAAGGTTAACAGTTGAAGTTGTGCTTGACCTCAACACCCCTTATGTTGAATGTTATCTACATAAAAATATTCCAAAGAGGGATCAAACTCCATGTATTTCTCCCATGCTACAATGGTGTGTGTAAAATATTGGTGTAAAATGCAAAATGCTGGTGTAATCCTAGTTTGATAAAATTCTTCAACAATGTATTATGAATTTGGAGGTTTATGAAAAATTAGTTTAGGGTTACTTATGCTTAGTGGAATTTTAATGTTAGGTGCTTTATCTCAATGTGTAGTTATATGTTCTAGTTATTTTCTATGTGTTAGTCTCCTATGTGCAAAATGGATTGAAATGTTTATTTATATTGATAGTTTGGGAACTCCTTCAGATGGGGCATATGAAACTTGTAGGATGACCTGTTACATGAATTTAAATTAGAAAATATAGATGTTGTTTGGTGTGAGGATGTGGCTGGTAGAACTAGACACTACTAGGGAACAAGATTGTTTAAATATGGTGGTCTTGTATAAAGAGCAGAGATAGCTAAACTAAAAGTGTGGATCAATCTAAAAGTGAGTTTTGGTTGATGGATAGTGATATTTTTATATAATTAGTTACTTGTAGGAATGGATATTCCATAATAGGAGTGAAATAATGGTAATCAAAAGACCATGGAATTAGGCATGAGCCAAGTCCATATAAGGAGTGGTCACAAGTGCATTATTTCAGCTTAAATTTTAATTTTTATCTACATTAGTCTATTCTATCATACATATATAAATAGGAGAAATGGATACTATACAAGGGTTTTTTGATGCTCATTATAATTTTTATTGAAAGGAAGAAGGAAACTTTGTGTTCACTCATCCATTGAGAATACAAAGGAAATTTTATAACTTTGTGTCTTACAGTTTCTCTTTGTAGACATGTGTTATTCATACATTTAATGCATATCTCTCATCTCTCAAGCACTACTTGTTTCATTGTCAAATTTTTAAACTACATTTATAATTTTTCTTGTCATACATAAGATATATACTATGTTTTCTTTTCTATGTGAATAAAACGGAGATACAAATCACTCAAGATGAACACCTTAGGTCAAATCCAGATCAGTTTGATAGGATAATTAAATTTATTATAGGAAATGGACCCAAAATTTATTTTGAAACACATCATAAAGGGGTTTAGACTAATTATATAGATTCTAATCCTTAGAATCATATGGCTTCTTCTCTTTATAATGGAAAAAATTGTATCCTTTATATGTTTTTTTCTTTAATGGAGAATTGCATCTGAATAATTACATCATTAATTCAAAAGCTTAGGAAAATGTAATGCCAACTAAGGTAGTACTTGTATTGGGATTTAAACACACAAATATGCTTAGTTACTATTATCATATGAAAGTAAAACAAGTTCCTATTATTGGGAAAATAAAAGAAGATAAAGTATCCCTAGTAGATTTTATGTAGAAAATAATCAATATGACAATCTTAGTGGTGTATATTTATCTAAGCTATGGGATTTTGTTGAGCAGATCCTTTTGCAAGGATCTGAGTGGAAATATTTAGATGGATTGGATCCATGCTACCATTCTATTGAATTAAATTAAATAAAAACTCTTCCCAGAATGTAAAACTCAAACATCTAATACAAAAATCAAAATATCCCAAAATGTATATTTTATATGAAGAAATACGTCCTGGTACATACACGATGATGCTATATTTTTTTTGGAATTGACCAAATTATTGAAGGAGATATAAATAATGTGTGGAACTTGGAATTTATTCATTTGTAGGATCAGGGGTTATAATACTTATGATTTCTCCTTAGAGTGAGTTGTTACCTTTCTCCTACAAGCTTCAATTCAAGTGTACTAATAACACATCCAAATATAAAGTGTTAATCCTAGGATTAAAAGTGGAAAAATAAATGGGAATCCAAAATATTATGGATAAAAAAGACACATAAATAATAGTGAAACTAGTATGGATCCAATACTAACTCAAGAATGATAGACCAAAATATTATAGAAACATATTCTAGAATTTCATTGAAGTATTCAAATCCTTCAATAATGTAGTTGTCCCAAGTGAATAAAATGCTAAAGCATAATCTCTAGTTTTATCTTCATACTTATTAATTATTCATCCCAAGATAGATTAAGACAAATATAATATTAAACTAATAAACTATCCAAGCATACTAGATAACTCAGAACATTAGAAAGTGTTCAATAACAATGAAAAAATCATTGCATTTTTGGAATAGGTAGAAAATTTACAAATTTTTTGTTTTGAAGGGATTTCATCAACATACAAATAGTATTATTCATAAGAAAATAAAAGTGGGGATAAAAAAGAAGCTAAAGAATCAACCAACATTAAGGAAAACACATCAGATGAGAACAAAGTTAATCAACTCAAAGTAAATACAATCCCTAAGGGATTTGTATCACTCAAAGAATTGTTTGGTATTCATGATTAGTACATAAAGAAGAAAATAGAATAATTTCCCAATGGATCTCCTGACTATGAGAAGGTGAACATTGTTTTACCCTAACATACCTCAAAATTTTAAATGATTTAAATAGGGACCCATAATTTCTAAGAAATATTATTTCATGATCCATACCAACATTAGGTATTCTAATGTTGATGCACAAGTATAAGTTTGCTTTTGAAGTCTATTTACATTGTAAAATTCCAAAAGAAAGAAAATCAAATCTTAGGAATTATTCATGATTTATTTACCACCTTTGATTCTTTTTTTAATTTCAGTGCTTATTCAGATTTAGGTATTGCTTTAATTGAATAACATGACCAACAAAAACATTTTAGCATATTTGAGCTTTGATGAGAAACATCCCATTCTTGGGCTTCAAATATTTATTGAGTTCCTTAGATCATGGAATCTATCTACATCTTGTGTACTCGTAGCCAACTATGGTTTTCATATAATTTATAGATCCTCTCAAGCATCTAAATTCTCAAGATCATTCAACATGGGGGCATATCCCTCACACATGAATCTCAGTTTTCAAATTATATTCTAAGTCTTCCAAGTAGCCAAGTCATTAAAAGCTGTCCACATGTCAAGATCTCATTCACTCAGGAAACATCTAGTCTTGTGAAAATTTTAAGTCTTATAATCCCTTAGAGCCTCAAGAGTATGCCACATGGTACAATCCCATTGATTAAAAAACTAACAGATCAAGGCATGACCAATATATTCAAATTTCTTGAGTAAATGAAATCATGACAAGTGTCATAACCCTATTCACTCATAACCCATTTAGGGACATATAAATTCAATATCTAAATAGTCTTGAAGCCTCGAGATCATGCCACGTGGTGATATCTCAGTCACTTAGAAGCTATGGGATGAAAAATACATAATTGAAATTTAAATGCTTCCTATATTCATAAAATCATGCCAAGTGGACAATTTCCATTAATGTGACCCTTGAAGGATAAACAAAGTAGGGTTTCAAAGCTTAATTCCCTTGAGTAAACATGATCGTGTATCATAAATTCTCTATCTCTAAACTGAACTTGCATCTCAAGGTAAAGTTGTATATATTTTGACTTACAATTGCTTACCTATTACTTCACAAATTCCTCTGTTTTACCTAATTATTTCTTACTTCAATTTATTACATAATTTAATCACCAATAAAATATAGACTCTACATCTTTCTATAATAGTCACATAAAATTCATCCTCATCATCCCCACATTTACATTTTTATCACCACCTTTCATCCAAGCGTTAAAAAGTATATCATAAGATGATATTATTACAATTATTGATATCAAGGCCACTAAGGAAAAGATATTGGAACAACTCAACCATTCCATTTTCCTCTTTTCTCAAGCCAATTATATATAAATCTATAAAATAGACGGGATCTATTCCAAAACATTACAATCTATGTTGTATGATCTAGTACTAAATTAGGACTATATATATACACAATACGCTATGTGTGTGAGGGAGATCCTTCCTTTCTATTGAAATAATATCTCCTTGTTTGCCCCATAAAAATGGGTTGGAAAGCCCTAACCAGACCCCACTTAGTGGTTGAGCATTTCATATATTTTAATACTTTAAAGAGGGATCAAAATCCACATATTTCTCCCACCTATGTCCATATGTGCTCAATAGTGATAAGCTAGAACACAATGCAACCTGTTTGGATTTTGACATTTGACAATATGCATTTTTTACCTTAATTTAAGTGTTTAGTCTTTTCTTAAGGCTTGTTACTTTGAGATTTTATAAGATATGAAATTTTTAGGATAGTGTCTCAAGGTTGTGGGATTGTATTCCTTAATGTGTAGTTAGTATTACAAGTGGGTTCTAGATAAGTGCTAGATAAGACTAACCTTAGGGAATGTTGGTTGTTTCCCTAGTGACAACAAAGCACAATAATATGGGAATAAAGGTATCCATCTATAAATTCTCATTGCATATGAGTTTTATATAAATCATTTAAAAAATAAAACAAAGGTGATAGTAAATTATGTATTATCCTAATAAAAACTAACTTGATTTTATTAAATAAATAAATAAATAAAAATTAAAGACACGAGGTTTTGATAGTCCAAAAACAACATATCAACTTATCATAGTTATAATTTCACCTTAGATTAATGTTACCATTATACTAAATATCAATTCCATTCTTCATCTCTCTAAAAAAGTTTAATTCCTATCACTCTACTTTTAAGATCATTTATTTTAGGATCTCTATCTTTATGTGAAGGCTAGTATCCAATAACTATTTTTAAAATTATCTGGGAATGTAAATTAATCTTTAATGTATTAAGTATATTTTATTAAATAAATCAACAAACACAATCCCTAAATATTTATATTCACTTTGATTTTTTTTAGTATTATAAAAATAAAACCCTTCTTTCCAAATGTAGGTTTAATTTCTATTAAAAATTTTATCTCAAATTTACATGGTTTTCCATTAATTATTTTATCAAACAAATATCCTTTCAAGTTATTCTATACCATGCTCAAAGAGACACATATTTCCACTTAAAATGATTATACAAAGAATAATAGGAATAAGTAAATCCTATTTGATTAGCTGCATCAAACATAGCCTAAATTGAATTGTAGGGAGAACCAATTCTCCCCTTCTTCTTCTCACTCCAATTGGTGTATCAATATTTAACATAAATTCATCAACAATACATTCAAGACTTTGTATTCCTATCTTTGAAATTAAGGCACTTGAAGGACAAGTACTAAAAATTTTCCAAGAAGAAATGAAACACATTGAATATGTACTCATTGATGAAATGAGCATCATAAGCCCAAAATATGATTAGTAATATAGATAGTTGATTGTGTGAAGCATTTCCTCAACATGGTAACAAAGATTTTGGAGGGTTTTCAATTATAATTTTTGGTGACCTTGGATAAATTACCACATAAATGACATACTAATGTATGTGTAAAAGTCATTTTGCCACACTTTGGAAGGCATTCAACACAATTATAAAATTACTCACAAATTTTTGCTAATAGGGATGCACATAAAATCATATAATATTTATAAATTTATTGACCAACATAAAAAATGCAAATCTAAAAAAATAAGACTAGAATATGTTCATGTCACGAACATCATCCTTCATAAATCCATAAATGAAGATTTTAAAGTGTCAACACATTTGTATGAAACTAATCAATTAGAAATAATGCATAATAAGTTAATGCTAAGGTTATTAAACATTGTAATAATAATATATAAAGAAAAACAAATCGATGAATAGTTTACACAAGATAATGACACTCAAATTGCTAAAACTATGCTTCTACGTAAAGGACAAAATATTATGTTGACATCCAATCTATGGCTGAAATTAGGGTTGGTTAATGGAGCCTTTGAAGAAATGGTTCACATTGTCTACCACATAGATTCCCATCCACCTTCCTTACCCATGTACATGGTTGTTTCATTTAACAAATATTTTTCTCCTTCCATTCTTCCCCTTATTCTTATTCTCTATCTTTTTTGTGTTGCACAATCCTTCTTCTATACTAAACTCAATGTCTACTATTACTATATTATTCTCTAGGCTCTTTTGTGACTTGTCTTCTACACAATCTACTATTATGTCACTAACTTCTATTCTACTTCTCCCTATGACTACTGTTATGTCTAATTGTTGATACACACTTATTTTTCTTTTCCCTCTTGTCAACTTCTGCTGATAATTTCACCTACCACATCATTCCCCCAAAAATATTCAAATGACTCCCAAATTTCAAATATCAAATTGTTGCATTTAATTCTATTATGTTTTTGTAGTGGTTGAGTGGAGCTCAGAGGAGGTAGGTAAGAAAATAAGGTTGTTTGGTTGTTCTATAAGGGGCAACGCTCTCACCATTTACTTCTTGTGAATAAGGTTCAACCCTCCGAATCTCAAATTCTCATCTCTACCTAGTTTTACACTATTAAAGGCTAAAGCCTATCCATAAATCATCATGGACATGAAAAATTATTCTTTATATCCTTATACCATCCATTTTCTTTTCTTTTATAATACAAAATTTGAGAGCTACATTAACTTCTTAATAAATAAGCCTGTATTTATGCATTTTCTCTCTCATCTGACTAACCACCACCACATAGATGTACTTGGGAGAGTTGAATACATGATACAATATCTTTTCTAGGAATTTCAATCCATTATGAGCTGATTTGAATAAGATCTTTTACATTGGGTCCTGATTAGTGTTTTAGGGAGGTTTAAAATAAGTTTTGGTGTTAACAGTTATTCATAAAGGACATCCCATTAAATCCAAAACCAATGCCTAGAGATCTTATATAATACCCTTACCCATCTCTCCTTAATATATCAAGTTTCCATGTAGAGGTTACACATGCCAACGAATGTTTGAAAGTGTTTTTTGGGTCTTGAGACCTCATTTTATGAATTAGAGAAGGCCTAAATTATTGTTTCATACAATTTAATTTAAAACATGACCTCAATTTTTTTAAACATGCCTAAAAATACTTATATTATCTCTATCCATTCTCACATATACATGATTTCCTTGAAATTTGATCTTCATGCCTCACTAAGCCAAGCAGGGTCTAAGAGAGGTCTAGGTGTAGGCTTAGTCTAAAGGTCCTACCCCTATAAGCTCAGCTAGAAAATCTAATGAATTATTCAATGCCTTGATATCATGCTCACAAAGTACCAGAAAACCTATTACTTTGTAAACCAAGTCATTAAATCTTCTATGATTTAATGAATGTTGTTTATAAAAAATATTCTTAGTAAAATAATATTCCTCTCATTAAGATTTTCCTATAAAATTAAATATTAATTATAGAGGATATATCTTAATTTATTTTATAATAATTACAGGATTGGATTGTGATTGAGATACTTCTACATTGATAAGAATTATAAGACAAGAACGCCTTCTAAAAATATTAACTGTGTTTTTATTTGAGATGACATTTTCAATTAAATGAAATGTTAAACTATCTAAATCCAAATTTTCAAAACATAAAATGACATAATATAGAAGGTATGGGATCCAAAAATTAGGAGTCCCAAATACTGGGGCCCTTCTCGTAATCTCTAACAAATAGATATGGATGTTATGATTAAAATGAGGGCCACACTTGGAAGCTATTGATGTGGCATGCTCATCATCATGATTGATAGAGTAGTTGACATTGTGCCTACGTGATTCCATGAAAATTATAAATTGTTACAGCCACATCTATGCTCTTATTCGGGCCTTGAAACTAATGACCTGTAGATCAAATATGACCATATTAAATTTACAATAGAATGTATATTTTTTGGAATATTTTTTTATTTTCCCATATAAAAATGCTAATAAATATGTTTATGCTTAATATGAAAATTATTGAAATTGTCAGGTCCCTAAAATAAGTAGAGGTAGTTGTCTAAAAGGTAAGGGGAAGTTGAAATAAGGTATATGCCATAATCTACCCATCTCCTTCCATCATGATCATCACTAAAATTTATAACTATTAATATTGTGGGATGGTGACACACATCACATTTATCAATTAGACAAAACATAATAAAAAATATAATCCTTCTTTTCAATGATGTATGGAAATTAGGTTGGGAGATACTAAAAGGAAAGAAGAATAAAAAAGGCTTAAAAGGAGGATCTCCACATCTATTTCTAATCCACCTTCCTTACCAATGTACCTAGTTGTTGCCTTCAAACAATTATTATGGTTCCCCATGGGATATTTTCAATCCAACACATGTTCCAATTCCACCTGTTACATAGGGCAATCACTGACAAATGCCTATCAAAATAGCATGGGATTTAACCATACATAAATCACAAGGGATTAATCTCCATAAAGTAATAATAAATATTGGAAACATTGATCTTCAAGGGTTGACCTTCAATGGCATTTCAGAGTATGCTCCTTGTCTAACCTTTATATCAATCCTTCATTTTCATTTTACTAGTATTGTACAATGAAGGATAATATATATGTTAATCTATGAAGAGTAAAAGAAACAAGAATTAGTTTAATTCCTCTTATTTTCATTTTCAATAACTGTATTAATTATTGATAAACATAAAAAATTACATTTCCAAATATTTTTTTCCTCTTTCCCACTCCTTGACTGCTTGGCATTGATGCACATTTTATATATATTCCACTTGAAATAAAATATGCATTGGTTTGTGATTTAAATTAATTTTATGCTTATGGTATGCTAATGTGCCCCACAAGAATCTTATTTTTATCAAGGCTCATCATAATTGGATTACATTATAGGGTGATTGATTCTATTTTCCTAGTGGTGGAACTTCATTTCAAAATGATGAAAAAATATACATTGAGAACTTTCCCTTGTTTATAATTTTTTATGGTGGGATTTGTTCCTTTGATGTCTCTGGGATCTAATATTTACCATTCACTTACTATACATGAACTTACCCAACAAATGTGGGATGTAAAAGAAATGATGTGTGTAACTGGCCCTAGATGTAGGCATTATCTAATAGTATTTTCCATGTTCTATGGATGCATGCACGCCAAAGAGGTGGATGAACAAATGTTGAATGTTCAAATCAAGAAATTTTCTTATTTTGTGGAGTGGATACCAATTAGTGTGAAACCCAGTGTTTGTGAATAATTATATTGGTCCCTTAAGTGTTTATTAATTGCCCCTTCAGTTTTGACAATGGTTCTTTTCGTGTTTAGTAATGGTTAATTTTGTTTTATATTATGTTTTACTTGGTCAAATATTCATATCACACTTAAAACAATACATACAAAGGTATTCAGCTATTGGTCCCATTATTTTCTAAAATGGGCCTTTTATTTCATATTATTAAAATTTTATTGTGTATTAATATCCTTGGGTTTTTATTATGTCCTTTGTGTACATGTTTACATAACTTATTTACATGTTTCCATAATTTTATGCAAAAACATCAATGCCAATTCTAAAATATTATGTTGGTTTGAGAATTTGTTTTGTCAATTTCTATCCAATTATTGGTCCCTTTGGTCACAAATAGAGATAGAAGTTTTGAATGGACAATGAGTGGACTAATATTATGTCAGAAGTATTACAACTTCTACACTAATACAAGTTATAAGAGAATTTTAAGGATGAACAATGAGTGGAGTAAATTCATCCTGAGAACTTGATATCAAGATCGGACCTAAATGTTTAGTATTGTGTTTCTATCTGATGCTTCATGGCCTAATATGTAATATGCCCTGAACTTAATTCTTTCAAACTACATCCCATATAGATAGTTTTTTCTACCCTTTATTATCCAATATCTTTTCTAGGCATTTCAATCCATTATGAGCTGATTTGAATAAGATCTTTTACATTGGGTCCTTATTAGTGTTTTAGGGAGGTTTAAAATAAGTTTTGGTGTTAAAAATTGTTCATAAAGGACATCACCTTAAATCTAAAACTAATGCCTAGAGATCTTATATAATACACTTAACCATCTCTCCTTAATAGATCAAGTTTCCATGTAGAGGATACACGTGCCAATGAATGTCTGAAAGTGTTTTCCAAGTCTTGAGACCTCATTCTATGAATTAGAGAAGGCCTAAATCATTGTTTCATATAATTTCCTTTAAACCATGACCTCAAAATTTGTGAACATGTATAAAAATAATTATATTATCTCTATCCATGCTCACATATGCATAATTTCCTTGAAATTTGATCTTCATGCCTCACTAATCCAGGTAGGATCTAAGAGAGGTCTAGGTGTAGGCTTAGTCTAAAGGTCCTACCCCTATAGGATCACCTTGAAAATATAATTAATTATTCAATGCCTTGATATCATGCTCAAAAAGTACCAAAAAACCTTCACATTCCAGTGTTCATCCATTTTTCATGCACGCACCTATTCATATCATGACTAGGCTCTTGACTAGGCTTCCTATGCACCTTGTCATCAATGACCTAAACCTTAATGCAACCATATAGAATTAGTTGCCTTTAAATTATCTTATGATAACACTTTATCATGACAGTATTCTCATAATGACAATAATCTCTCAATGCACCTTGGCACATCACATATTACGAACTAGGTTTAGTCACCTTTGACATCAACCTTCTTAAGTTGACCCTTTGACATCAATGACAATACTCAACACTTGAATGCTTGATCATTGGAGGAAGTGGATAACCTATTCAACCTTTGTTCATGGGTTTGAAAAGAACCCATTATCTCATCCAATATCACTTGATTAAAATCTTTTGACTTTTCTATTTCAACCACTATAGGGTCAAATCTAGTTGGAAGGCTCACCAACACCTTCTCTATGATCCTATGATATTCTAGGGTATCACCACATGTCTTAATTTGGTTGATAATATTCATTTTTTTTGTAAATAAGTCATTGATAGACTCATTCTCCTTCATTTGTAGGGTCTCAAATTCCCTTCTTGAGAGCTACAACTTGACAAGCTTCACCTTAGCACTCCCTTGATAAGCATTTTGCAAAATGTTCCTTGCTTATATGGAATGGACAACTTCTGGTTTCTTAGGAAAGATTGAATCAACCATTGCCATTTATATGTAACTGATTACCTTAGCATCCTTTCTCCTGTTATCGTTCAATATATTCCTTTGTGCTTGGGTTAATGCATTGAAGCCTACTAGGTCTATTACCTCATTATATCCACCTTCAACCAACTCCCATAGCTATTGATAATTTTATATGGTTTTCATTTTGATGCTCCACACATCATAGTTCTTTCCATTACATGTAGTGGGTTTCTGCCATGAAATAGAACTACCTGCTACCATGTCTAAATGGGATTAAAAACTATGGGATTTGATAATAGTTGTTGGTTAAAAATAAAAAATTAAGTGTCAGCCTAGGTGGGTAGCAATTAACATTAGAAAATCAAATATAAAATTGAAACTTCATAGATAGTTTAGAGATGACATAACAATGTTTTAAATGCACTAAAAGCAAAAAATATGGGAGGTAGTATGGATGGAAATAACACAAGTTTTATTATATTAAAATGAATCTATCAACTGATTACATCAATTAAAAACTTACAGCTATAACTATTTACAAATGACTCACACAAACATCTATTTTTTTTTTGTAGTTTGCTGCTGCATTATATTATTCTTTCTCTACTATTCTACTTCTATTCTTCCCCTTATTTTTTTTTTCTATCTATTTTGTGTTGTATAGTCTTGCTATTGTGTTCAACTCAATGCCTATTGCTAATGTAGTATTCTCTAGACTCTTTTCTGCCTTGTCTTCTACATAGTTTACTGCTATGTCACTAACTTCTATTTTACTTTTCCCTCTCACTATTGCTGCATCTAATTTTTTCTAAACAATAATGTTTGTTTTTTCCCTTTTGTCCACTTTTGTTGATAGTTTCACCTACCACGTCATCCCCCTCAAAACATTCAAATGGCTCCCAAATTTCAAATTTCAAACTATTGCATTTAATTCTATTAGGTGGTTACAATAGTTAATTAGAGATCTGGAGAGGTAGGAAGGAAAAGAATAAAATAATATTTTAACATGAGAGAGAGGGGGAGACCCTGCCTTCCAAAAACTAATTTATTTTATTTTCAATGGATTTTCCCTCTTGTCCTGCACACTCTCACAAGAAATAGAAATGGAGATCCTCCTTTTAAGCCTTTTTTAATTCTTCTTTCCTTTCACTATCTTCCATCCATCATTGAAAAGATTTGTTACATATTTTTTATGTTTCACCTAATTGATAAATATGATACCTACCACCATCCCACAATATTAATACTTAATGCTGATCGTGATGGAAAGAGATGGGTAAACCATGGCAGATACCTTATTTGAACTTAGCCTTCTATTTTAGATGACTACCTATACCTATTTTAGGGACCTATAAATTGTAATAATTTTTAAATTACACATAAACATGTTTATTATCAATTTTATATAGTTAAATGAAAAAAATATATGGTCTAATGTAAACATGATTCGGTCATATACGGTCTATAGGTTGTCAATTTCTAAGCCCAAGTAAGATCATAGACATGGCCATAGTAATTTATAATTTTCATGGTATTGTGTAGGCATAATGCCATCTACTCTATCACTCATGATGATGATTACAACACATTAACAACTACTAGGTGGGGCCCTCATTTCTATTATAACTTTCATCTCCATTTGTGATAGATATTTGGGCAAGATGCTGTAATCGTAGGGGTTTAAGGGAAGGGGTCCGCTCATTGGGATTCCTAATTTTGGGATCTCATATTTCCATATTATGTCATCTCATGTTTTGAAAATTTGGATTTGCATAGTTTAATGTTTCTTTTATTTTAAAAGGTCATCTCGAAGAAAAATACAATTAAGATTTTAAAAGTCATTCTTGTCTTACAATTCTTATCAATGTAGAAGTACCTCAATTACAATCCAATAACTTAATTATTATAAAATAGATTGAGATATTCCTCTATAATTACTCTTTAATTTTATAAGCAAATTTTAATGAGAGGAATATTTTTTTATTAATAATATTTTTATAAACAACATTAATTAAATTACAGAAGATTAAATGACTTGGTTTGCAAAGTTAAAGAAATATAATGATTATGTATTGGCATTTTTTCACCATATTACTAAAGGCATTACATGAAATTAATGAATTACATAGAATTTTGGCAACCCAAAAAAATATTTCTTTATAAGAGGTAAATGTAACTGATGTGAATCTCACACCTTTTTATATTTGATAGGTATCTAGAATTTTCCATTTTAGGAAGTTGAACTTATAGAGGGATAATATAACATTTGAATATATTACCTTAAATATATTTATCCATAAAGATTTGTTATTTTGGAAACTAAAAATATATGAAATAATGTTTTCTTTTATAATATGACATGCTTATTTAAAATATGACATTTCTAATTCCAACAAGATAATACATTCAACTAGGAAAATTTTCATACTTGGCTCATTAATTAGGATCAGGAGACCTTAACCATTATTCATGCTATTCGGAGTCTCCTTATGGACCTAGTTCTCATCCTCATAAACTAAAAGATCTAAATGGGGAAACATGTTATTACATCGAGATATCCATCCCTATGAATTTGATTTGTGTTGCTTCAATGTGGATGTATTGGAACAAATGGAAAACATTTTGTTTTTTGGTTGAATTGGAGGTGAATTCAACAACTAATATATTGAACAAGACATTGATTATATTTAACTATTGAACAAACATTTCATATTATATTCTTACTAATATCGAGTTAACCTAATTACTATCCAATCATGTATTTGTGTAAACTAATGGAGGCCTTTTCAAATTTAATTAGATAATTAATTTTTATAGTACTACCTAACACCATTTTTATTCCTCATGTATTTTTGGTAATAATCACAATGTGGAGGGGCCAACTTAGCATATGAGAATTGAAAACATTTGTCACTAGGGGTGATAATTAATATAATTCACTAATTCAAGGTTTTTCCCATCTAGCTTATGTCTCCATTGAAAAAACTTTTAAAATATAATTAATATCTTAAAATTCATTCTAGTTTACAATTATTATCAATGTAAAATTACCTCAATTACAATCCAATCATGTAATTATAATAAAATAAACTAAAGATATACCCTCTATAATCATTATTAAGTTTTATAAGAAAATCTTAATTAAAGGAAGAATTTTTTATTAAGAATATTTTTTACAAACAAAATTCATTGAATTATAGAAGAGTGAATGATTTGGTTTACAAAGTTAAGGCCATAGAAGGATTATGCCTTGACACCTTTTTTTTGATATCCCTGAAGACATTACATGAAATCATTAAATCATATAAAATGTTGATATCCCAAAAAAATATTTCTCTATAAGAGGTAAATACAATTGGTGTGAATCTCACACCTTTTTATATTTGAGATGTATCTAGAATTTTCCATTTTAGGAAGTTAAAATTATAGAGGGATAATATAACATTTGAATACATTACCTTAAATATATTTATCCATCAATATTTGTTATTATTGAAACTAAAAATATATGAAATAATGTTTTCTTCTATAATATGACATATTTATTTACAATATAACATTTCAACTCTAACAAGATAATACATTCAAATAGGAAATTTTTGATACTTGGCTTGTTGATTAGGATTAGGAGACCTTATCCATCATTCATGCTATTTGGAGTCTCCTTATGGACCCAGTTCTCATCCTTATAGACCACAAGATCTAAATGAGGAAACATGCTATTACATCTAGATATACATCCCTATGAATTTGATTTGTGTTTCTTTGATATGGATGAATTGGAACAAATAGAAAATAATTTGTTTTTTAGTTGAATTGGAGGTGGTTTCAACAAGTAATATATTAAACATGACATTGATTATAATGAACTATTGAACGAACATTTCATATTGTATTCTTACTAATGTGGATTTAACTTAATTACAACCCAATCATGTATTTGTGTTAAGTAATAGAGGCCTTAACACAAATATAATTCAGCACTTCAAGGTTCTTGCTCTCTAGCCTATGTCTCTATTAACAAAACTTTTTAATACAATTAAAATCTTAAAATTTATTCTTGTCTTACAATTATTATTAATGTATAAGTACCTCAATTACAATCCAATCATGTAATTATTATAAAATAAATTAAGGTATATCCTCTATAATTATTATTTAATTTTATAAGCAAATCATACTTAAAGAAATATTTGTTTATTAGGAATATTTTTACAAACAATATTCGTTGAATTACAGAAGATTAAATGACTTGGTTTGCAAAGTTAAGGCCATAGAAGGATTAAGCATTGACATGTTTTTTAAAGGCATTACATGGAATTAGTGAATTACATAGAATGTCACCATCCCAAAAAAATATTTCTTTATAAAAGGTAAATGCAATTAGTATGAAGCTCACACCTTTTTTATATTTGAGATGTATCTAGAATTTTCTATTTTAGGAAGTTGAACTTATATAGGGATAATATAACATTTGAATACATCACCTTAAATATATCTATGCATCAATATTTGTTATTGTTGAAACTATAAATATATGAAACAATGTTTCCTTTGATAATATGAAATGTTTATTTAAAATATAACATTTCTAATTCCAATAAGATAATACATTCAACTACATTCAACTAGGAAAATTTTCATACTTAGCTTGTTGATTAGGATCAGAGGAACTTAGCGATTGTTCATGCTATTTAAAGTCTTTTTATGGACCCAGTTCTTGTCCTTATAGACCACAAGATCTAAATGTAAAAACATGTTAGTACATTGAGATATCCATCACTATGAATTTTATTTATGTTTCTTTGATGTGGATGATAACCTATATCCAAAGGAGGATGGATATTGATTTGATCCCATAGAAAATAATTATAATGTATTCGGAGTTCTTCACTACATATCATTGCAGTCATATAATTATAATTGAAAATAATTTGCCTTTTAGATTCATCATAATCCTTTAAGCACTATTATATATTATCACTATTACTATATGGTATGGCTTGGGTATAGTCATATAAAAATATATATTTATATTCTAGCACAATAATTATGGATTAACCACATAGTATGCCCAAAAAAAATAATTAAAACACTACTGATAAATTTGTAATGACAAATAAATTCTATTAATTATTAGAATAAAATTAGTGATTGTATTCATATTTATATTCATTAAACACATCAACATCATCGTCACTAAATGGTTAATAAGAGCAACAATAGTAGCACTGCCATTGGCACTATTGGTAGCTATGTATTATAAATCTTTCAAAGTTGAGAAAGTCTCTATATTAAGTATTTTATGGTGGGTGATGGAAACATACAAGTTAGCATATATTGGCTCTACATCCCAATGCTTCATTACCCCTTCCTTGTATTCCACATATTTGTATGATAGAATATGCAATTTGAAAGGCACATAGAGTAACTTCTTTATATTTTTTGTTGCAAACTTATTATATTTAACAAAAGGGATAAAAATGTATGTATTTTAGTTTCACTCAAAGGAGTATGTAATCACGATTTATTGGTAGAACTAAATTAAAACTTAAATTAAATAATTTATTAAATATCCTACATATGCTAAAATGTTAATTTAAATTTAAACGAAATAATGTTCAATATTCTAAATACATATAAAGTGTACATCAAATCCAAGAGGTAGGAAAAATGAAAACAAATTCTTTGGAAATGTAGTTTTCTTTTTCGTTATCAAGAAATACTATAGTTACTGCAAATGAATGGGAAGAGGAATTAATTACTTATCTATAGTTATAAACAACATAAGCAACATAAGTATTGAGTTGTTATACATGATTGTTTTTAAAGTATTTAAGGCTATGCTCTACATAAGATTAAATAAGAGATGTAAATAAGTTTCCAAAAGCGCAACGCTTGTATATTAAGTAGGAAATAAGATTAGATATAGTATGGTATGGGAATTAAATGAAAGAAGATTTAAATAGAATCACATTTAGTGGGCTTGAAAGAGAGCATGTTTTGGGCATCATTGTAAAGTATGTGGAAATTTTATTGTTGTATGTTGCCAAAAATTGAAGGAAAATTACCGGAGGATTCACCGAGCATGGCCAGGCACAAGAGATTGTCAGATACTTGAAGGAAAAAGTTTTGTGCGGGAAGCTCATAATCCACGCCACCTTCGAAGTTTTTAATCTTTGTTTAAGGTTGTTCCTTTTATATTTTTTAAGAAAGGATGTGGAGATGTATTCCTCAATGTGAAATTAGTTTTTTAAGTGGGCTATGAATAAGTGCTAGATAGGAATAGCTTTAGGGAATGTTGACTATTTCCTAATGGATAATGAAGCACAATCCTATGGGGACAAAGGTATCCCTCTAAAAATTCTCCTTGCATATGAGTTTTATATAAAACACTAAAAAAAAAGAGAAAAGGATAATAGTAAATTATTTATTATTGTAATAAAAACTAACTTGCTTCTATTAAATAAAAAATAAAAGTTAATAGACATGAACTTTTGGTAGTCCAAACAACATAATATCAATTTACCATAATTATACCTTCACTTTAAATTAATTCTAACATTAGACTAAATATCATTTTCGTTCTTTATCTCTTTAAAAAACTTTAATTCCATATTTAATTTCTACTTTAGTTTTAATAGGTCCATCTTTATGCGAAGGCTAGTGTACAATAAGCATTTTAAATTTTTTCTCAGAATGCAGATTACTTTTTAAATCATTAAGTAGATTTTATTAAACAAATCCACAAACACGGTCCCTAAATATCTAGATTCACTTTCGATTTTTTTAGTATTATAAAAAAAAACTCCCTTTATTTTCAAAGTGTCAAGTTTAATTTCTCTTTAAAATTTTATCTAAATTTTACATGGTTTTTAATGTGATCCTGGTTTATAAAACAACACAAGAAACATTAAGTATTGAGTTCTTATGTAAGTTATTGTTTTTAAACAAATCCAAAAACACTGTCCCTAAATATTCAGATGCACTTTGGAATCTTTTAGTATTATAAAATATACTCCCTTTCTTTTCAAGTGTCACGGGTTAATTTTTGTTTGAAATTTTATCTGAATTTTACATGGTTTTCAATGTGATCTTTGGTTATAAAACAACACAAGCAACATTAACTATTGAGTTCTTATAAATGACTGTGGAAGTTATTGTTTCTTAAGACTAAATAAGAGATGTAAACACTAAAATTAGAGCATTTGTATATTAAGTAGGAAATATGATGACATATAACATGGTATGGGAATTACATGAAAGAAGATTCAAATAGAATCACAATTAGTGGGATAGAAAGAGAGCATGTTTTGGGATTCATTGTAAAGGATGTGGAAATTTTGTTGTTATATGAAATATTGAAGGAAAATTACTGGATGGTTCACCCAACATGGCTAGGCACAAGAGATTTTTAGATACTTGAATGAAAATTTTTTGTGCTGGAAGCTCATAATCCACGTCACCTTTGAAGTTGAATGTAAGGGAAGGCAATGTGACCTTACCTAATGTTTGGTAACATAGATCTAACCCCAATAAAGAGCCATCTACATGAGTAATATCATTGGCTGATTGAATGGTTTCTTTGAGAGGAGAGTAGCCAACATCATTTAGAATTGTAATGGTGGTTCCAGAGTCAATGATCATGCCTCCATTGCCATTTGATTGCAGATCAAAAGTTATAGTAGGAATGTCTACGGGTTTGCCATTTAGGGTGATTCCTATAATGGGAATGTACCAAAAAGTGGGAATGACTCTGCTCTTAATGAGAGGGAAAGACTTGGCTCCACTCAAGGAAGCAACTTTCTCAAAAAAGAGAGGGTTGGTTTGTGAAGAAGAATTAGTGATGGACAAGAGATAATAAGAGAATTTATATTCAACCTTGAGCCCATTTGTGAGATGAGGGAGAGAGAACCTCTTTCTAATCCTATGAGATCTCCACCTTGAGAGAATCCTGATCCCTCATTGTCATGTCCGCATCCAAAACCAATGCCTGCAACCTTGTTTCCACTCACTATTGATAATGTCTCATTAGCCAGCACACCGCTGGTAAAGGAACCATCATCATACTAATACAAAAAGCTACAATCTAGATTGCATCCTATTTGTGCATTTCCCAAAGCGTATCAAATGTATAATTTTAAATAAAATTAAATCACAGCCAAATATATGCAATATTTATAATATAGAAGAAATAAGAATTGCAAAAATAAAAAATACTTCTTCAAAAAATTGGAATCATTCTCCTTCTTGAAAATAAAGATCAATTACAATGTATTAATAGAATTGCATGTGAACATGCTTTTCTAATTATTTAATAAAATATTTTAAATTTATCTAAATAATAATTTGCATGTAATATCAACTAAAAACTAACTCTAGCCTTTCTAAGGCTTTATTTTTTCTAAAAAAAAAATATTAACTAAAAATTAACTAACTGTCTAAATTTAGCTCCACAAAAATTGTTCATGAAAACTAAATTTACACTAATAGTCTAAAAATAGCATTGAGTGAACTACACTTCAGCATCACTTTTCAACATACTTCCCCTTGATGCTAAGTGGGCTCACAATTTGATCTCTGAGTGTTAAAAATTGATCTATTGCAACTACTTTCGTGAAGATATTTGCCAACTGTTCTTTAGTGTTGATGTATTTCAATTCTACTACCTTCATCTACACTAAATCTAAGATAAAATGATGCTTTAAATCAAAATGTTTTGTCTTGTTGTGATGGACTGGATTCTTGGCCAATTTAATAGCACTAATGTTATATCAAAAAATAACTGTAGACTAAACTTGAATCTCTCCAATTTCTTCAAGAAGTTTTCTAAGCCATAATACTTGTGTACCTGCTGAAGTGACTGAAACATACTCTGCTTCTATAGAAGAAAGGGCAACTATACTTTGCTTCTTTGAGCTCCAAGTAATCAAACTAGAATAAAAAGAAAAACAATTCCCTGATGTTGTCTTTCCATCATCCAAACTACCTCCCCAATCAGAATCACTAAAACCAACAAGATTGAACCTTTTAGAAGTGTAGTAATGAATACCAAAATCTAGAGTGCCTTTCACATACCTCAAAATTCTCTTGGCTGCCTTTATATGTATTTTTGATGGCTCTGCCATGTACCTTGAAATAAGTGAAACTGAATAAGCAATATCAGGTATTGTATGAGTTAGAAACATTAAGCTTCAAATAATAATTCTATAGGTTGTCTCATCAACTCTTTTAGCACCATAATCTCTACACAACACAACTCCATGAGCAACTAGAGTGGAGACTAGTTTACAATCAACCATATAAAATTTCTTCAACATATCTTTAGCATACTTTGTTTGAGAAATACAAATTTTATTCTCCCTTTGATAAACCTCTATTCCTAAAAAATATTTCATGAGGCCTAAATCTTTCATCTCAAATTCATTCATCATAGAAACTTTGAATTCATCCTTCATCATAGAAATGCTACCCATTTACAACAAGTCATCAACATACAAACTTACAATTATAATATCATTACCTTCTTGTTTGTAGTAAAGGGTGGGTTCACTCCTACTTCTTTGAAATCCATTATCTTGAAAATATCCATCAATCCTAGCATACCATGCTCTTGGTGCTTATTTGAGGCCATACAAAGCCTTCTTTAACTTGTAGACATGATTTTCTTTTCCTTGCACTTCAAAACCTTATGGCTGTTCCACTTATACTTCTTCTTCTAAGTACCCATTCAAGAAGGAATTTTTCACATCCATATGATGGATGCTCCAATTATTTTGAGGTGCTAATGAAATCAGCATTCTAATGGTCTCTTGTCTTTCTACTAGTGCAAATGTCTCTTCATAATCAATGCCATACTTCTATGTAAAGTCTTTAGCAACTAATCTCGCCTTATGCCTTTTAACACTTCCATCACTATTACACTTAGTCTTGTAGACCCATTTGGTGCCAATATTCTTCTTATCATGTGGAAGCTTTGTAAGCTCCCAAGTGTCATTCTTGTGAATAAAATTGATCTCTTCTTGCATTGCTTGCATCCAAACTTCAGTAGTATATGCATCTTCAAAACATGATGGTTCAAAATCAGCCTTAGTAAGTAAAGCAAAATTCAGTGTCTCACCTCTTGGATTTTCTTCATGTGCTTGATTTGAACTCCTTTGATAAATGTCACTCAATCTTCTTACCTTCCTTGTAGAACTAGGACTTGAATCTGGACTTACACTTGGAATTGAACAACTAGATGAGGGGTTACTTGGTGGATTTGTAGCACTTGGAATAGAAATATTAGTGGGCTGCCCATGATCAATATCATCCATAATAACTTCATTTAAAACAGATTTTGACTTCTCCATATGGCCTTTTTGATGACCATAAACTCCCCCTTCATCAAAAATCACATCTTTTGACATAATAAGCCTATTAGTGAGAGGATTATATAATCTGTAAGCCTTACTTTCCTTACTATATCCAACAAAAATACATGACTCACTTTTGGGATCTAACTTTTGCCTCTTTTGATCAGGAACATGAACATAGGCTAAGCAACCAAAAACTTTTAAATAATTAACATTTGGATTTTTCTCATACCAGGCTTCATACAGAGTCATCTTGTCAAGTGCACTAGTGGGACTGTGATTGAGAATATATATTGCTATAGCAACTGCATCTCCATAAAAAGAATTGCTTAATCCCTTTGTTTGTAGCATGCTTCATGCCATCTCCACCACTGTATGATTCTTCCTTTCAGCTACACCATTTTGTTGAGGTGTGTATGCAGTGGTGAGTTGTCTTCTAATGCCATGCATATCACAATAACCTTGAAATGATTTTGAACAAAATTCTCCTCCATGATCAGTCCTTAAGCATTTGATTTTGCACCCTTTGTCATTTTATACAAGGGCTGTAAACCTCTTGAATGTCTCAAGAGCTTCACATTTGGTCTTCAAAAAATAAACCCAACACTGTCGTGAGTAATCATCAATAAAAATAATGAAATATGATGACTTACCCAAACTCTTTATCTGCATAGGACCACAAATGTCTGAATGAACGAATTGGAGTGGATAATGAGCCCTCCATGCATTGCCTTTTGGAAATTTATCTCTTGCATGTTTTCCTTTAGCACATCCTTCACAAACTTCTTTGTGCTCTTCAACCTTAGGCAAACCAAAAACTAATGCTTTTGATGTTAGAATCTTCAAACTATAAAAATTTAAATGTCCATACCTGAGATGCCACAACCAACTTGTATCCTCATATGCCATATTGACAAGGTTCTTGTTATGCTCACCAAACTTCAATGGGAACATCCTATTCTTTGTCATAGGCACAACTGTTACCACCCTATTTCCTTGATTCTTATCATAAATTATACATTGTTGATTTTCAAATACAACTTTATAATTCTTCTCACATAATTTTCCAACACTCAACAGATTATGCTTTAACTTTAAAATGTAATAAATGTCTTTAACACTCTTCATACCTTCTTTTGTATGGACTTCCATAGCTCCTTTTGCAGCAACCTCAAATGATTTGTCATCACCAAGCTTGATCTTGGACTTAAAACTGTCATCCATTATAGAAAAATGTTTTTCATTCCCTGACATGTGGTTAGAACATACAAAATCTAAATACCAAACATCTTTAGAAACATTTTCAGCTTTGTCATAAGATAAAAATAAATTATCTGGAGGATTCTCATCACCTTCTTGAGCATAATGAACGCTTTTATCATTATTACCTTCTTTTAATCTACACTCATAATTAAAGTGGCCATAGCTATTATAATGATAACACTGGATATTTCTTTTATCAAATCAGCCTCTACCTCTTCCTCTGAAACCACCTCTTTCTCAAAAACCACCTCTGCCTTTATTTCCTCTTGAGTAAATCTGATTTTGACCTCTACCTTGGCCTTGATTACTTTTGATGCTACTATTGACATCTTCATTCTTTGTGATTTATAATTTGGAGGAAAAAGCTTTCTCATCACTTTCTCCAAATGAATCTCTCAATCTTTCTTCATGAGACATCAAAGATCCAACTAGATGATCAAACTGAAGGGTAGACAAATTCTTGCTTTCTTCTATGATTATGGCAACATGGTTCCACCTTGGTGTGAGAGTCCTCAACACCTTTTTGATCATAACCTTATTGTTCACAATTTCACCAAGTGTAGCCATCTTATTGACCACATCTTTTACTTTGACACAATAGGTACTCACACTTTCAACTTCTTGCATCTTCAAATTCTTGAATTCTCTCTTCAATGTCTGTAACTTGACAACTTTGACTTGATCACTACCTTGGTAAGCTTCTTTTAGAGTCTTCCAAGCATCCTCTATTGTCTTTGCTCCTACAATTCATGGAAATAGGCTCTGATCTAGAGCTATTTGAATATGAAATAAGGCTTGAGCATTCTTCTTCTTAGCCTCCTTCTTAGCTATTTTATCATTTGCTGTGAGGACATTCCAATCTGCTGGCTCTGCATAACCTAATTCCATAATCTCCCACAAATATTTTCCTATGAAAAAAGTCATCATTTTGATACACCAATAATCATACTCATTTCTATCAAATTTTGGAATGGGCAAGGAGTTAGATTTTGACATGATAAAATTTTGGCAAAATTCCAACTACTAAATCTTTAACAAAAAAGAAAAATACCTGCTCTGATACCAGATGTAGAATTTTAAATAAAATTAAATCACAGCAAAATATATGCAATATTCATAATATAGAAGAAATAAAAATTGCAAAAATAAAAAATACTTCTTCAAAAAATTGGAATCATTCTCCTTCTTCTTGAAAATAAAGATCAATTACAATGTATTAATAGAATTGCATGTGAACATGCTTTTCTAATTATTGAATAAAATATTTTAAATTTATGTAAATAATAATTTGCATGTAATATCAACTAAAAACTAACTGTAGCCTTTCTAAGGCATTATTTTAAAAAAAAAAATATATTAATTAAAAATTAACTAACTGTCTAAATTTAGCTCCACAAAAACTGTTCATGCAAACTAAATTTACACTAATAGTCTAAAAATAGCATTGAGTGAACTGCACTTCAGCATCACTTTTGAACAGCAAAGAGAATCACTGCAAGGAACTGTGGACTATTTGGAGGATTTGGAGGGGTCAAAGATTGGCGTAGGTTGCTTGAAGCAGTCCTGGAAAGGCTTGCACTGAGTCCATATCAGATCCCTTACCGTGTCCACAATGGATTCAAAGCTCACAGAGAGGGTTCCCAGTCCAAATTTCATCAGAAATTCTCCATCTTCCACCTGAACTGGCGTCTCAAGGTCTAGTTGTATAGATTTGGACTTAGACATGCTTATCTGTTGCTTCACAAATGCCTCTATTTTCCCCAATCGTTTCTTACTTCGATCCACTGCAAAGTGCAATCGCTCAGAATAGCCCGAGTCTGCACCTGGCTCTGATCTGCGCGTCAAATTCACCCTCATCACCCCCACATTTACATTCTTTCAGCCAAGCACTAAATTGTCTACAGAAGATGACGATATCACTGGAATAATCCATATCAAGGCCACTAAGGCCAACAATTTAGAACATCCTAACCATTCCATTTTACTCTTTAATTTGCTCAAGCTCTAAAGTGGACGGGATCTATTCCACGATACTGAGAAATGTGTTATGTGATCTAGTACTAGACTAGGACTATATACACACACCAGTCACTATAGATAGTACTTTTTCTTACATCATAAAATCAATACAAGAGCCTCTGTTTTAAAGAGGATTTTTCCCAAAACGCAGAGCATACAAACTATGAAAAGAAACTAGAAATATTATTACCAAAAAAACTACTAACGGGCAGCTATCAACATGCAAACAGCTGTTTAGAAAAAACTAGCTTTATCTGGGAGAAATTAGCTCTATTTTCTAATAATTTTCATCTATAATTGAAAAGATGGATTATATTTTTAGAAAATGATATTAATATATATATATACAAAATTATGTTTTGCCAAACTGACAAATGTGATGCCTGCCACCATCCCACAATATTAATCCTTAATGCTGATCGTGATGGAAAAAGATGGGTAGACTGCGGCTTCCTCTACCCGTTTTAGGGACCTGTCAATTACAATAATATTCATATTACCACCGTCTCTCTTGTCATAAAGCATTATTTATATTTTTGGCCGGAGATTTATATGGTGGGGATAAGCTTTTATATTGGTCTTATATGAGATGGAAAAAAAAGACGTTGTTTTGCCCATTCAAACATGGATAAATGCGGACACGTCTCATGACGGTTTACTGCCCCAGTTTCTACTGGGGAAGGCAGGGAACCTGCTATTGGGGACAGAGATGTGGCAAGGGCCCATCACAACAGGTATTTGCGCTATGGCATTTGACCATTGCAACAGGGATCGTCCTCTCGTCACCAACCTAGCTGAGAAATATCAATGTCTGGTTATAAAAATATTAAATTCATGATCTCATTAAACTGTTGTTTGGAGTGAATAGATAGGGTGGTGGATATGGATGTCTCTGTTTGTAATCTAGGGGAATTAGAAACAAGTCAAGGAGGGTTGGTTAAGCGACCCAAGAATGGTGAGAAAAGGTTCCATGATCATGCATGGGTGGAGATGGAGCAAAATGGAGAAGACGCAAAGGTTTTGAGTATGGAACAATTGTTTGAGAGCAAAAGCATGCTTCCCTATTCGGAGCAAATCACATTTATAGGAATGTTGGTGAGCATGATGTTGGGTATCATGTTTTGTGTAATTGTCTGTGGTATGTTAGAATTAGTTAAAGGTTTTTAATTTCAGTTATGCTATGTATTCATTTTTCCAATGATTTAATGTGTGATTTTGATTTTATATAACATTTTTTTGGGGTGAACTATGTAGAATTTAATTCTCCACTTGTTCTTTCAATGGCACATTTCTCATCATTAATCGTTTCTTATATTTTGCAGGAGGATGTTTGCAATGAATAGATAGGGTGGTGGAGATGGCTGTCTCTGATTGTAATCTAAGGGAATTAGAAACAGGTCGAGTTGGGCTGGTTAAACGGCCCAAGAATGGTGAGAAAGAGTTCCATGATCCTGCATTGGTGGAGATGGAGCAAAATGAAGAAGATGCAAAGGATTTGAGTATGGAACAACTATTTGAGAGCAAAAACATGCTTCCCTGGTCAAAGCAAACCACATTTAGAGGAATGTTGGTGAGCATGATGTTGGGTACCATGTTCTGTGTAATTGTTAGTGGTATGTCAGAATTAGTCAAAGTTTTTTAATTTTTGGTTATGCTAATGTATTCATTTTCCCAATGATCTAGCGTGTGATTTTGATTTTATATAACATTTTTTCGGGGTTAACTGTGTAGTATTTAATTCTCCACTCATTCCTTTAATAGCACATTTCTCATCACTAATCATTTCTTATATGTTGTAGGATGACTGAATTCTCATGGCAATGCTTTTTTGAATTATTCTATTCACAAAATTGCTTTCAATGTGGTTCTAAATCACCTTGGAATGGATATAAAGGAATGTGTAGCTAGCCTCATTTATCCTTATCTTAAAAACAAGGATAAAAAACTCAAAAAATTATTTGAAAAGAACTTCATTGAAGTTGGGGACAACATTGTTGAATTGATAAAAAATGCAATACACACAACTTCAGTTCACATTGTGATTCTCTATCAAATCTATGCATAGTCGGAGTGGTATTTTGAGGAGCTCCATTTGATCCTCAAATCCGGTGCTACAATCATTCCAGTGTTTTAGGAAATTAAACCCTCTCTGGTTTGGTTGGAGGATGAGGATGGAGTGTATGGAAAAAATTTCAAGATGCATAAAGAAAATGGGAAGTTAGGAGCTTTGGTGGTAGATTATCATTTGGGACTGTACTGGACCATTCTTCTGTCATCCCTCATCTATCTATTCGTCAGTTTTTTTGGTTACCCAAGTTCTAATAAACAATGCTAAGAGGATAATTAGTTATCCTAGGCTATAATTTAGGAGCATAAGTGTTATCTAAATGTTGTGTGAATTTTGAAATGAAAGGACCTTTTTGATTCTGCCCCTTACCATCTTGTACTTATTGAGTTGATGATGATTTTAGAGATGCATCTTAAGTAGTGGTCTTTTGAGGTGGTTGATAAGGAAGAGGAGCTACCTTATCTAGACCCAAACCATCATCAATTTCCCTTCTTTTTGACCTTGTATGAGCTACAACTAAGTTATCCACATTAGACATATTTTGACCTTGATTTTTTGCCATCTTATCAAAAGGACTTTTAGCTTCTTGGAAGTTATAAAAAGTAGTTTCAGAAGGTGTTTTTCTACTACATGATCCTTGTTGACTTGGTACTTAAGCTTGAGTGAAATAAGGAATGTCTCGAATTAACAACTATTTGCAAGTAATTAATTCACACTTCCTTTTCAGTTGTTTTCATGTTTAGAGTAACTCACATAGACTAAATAGGTTTTTTTTTTTTTTAAATTACTATTTATTTACACTATTTTACTCTTTTACACACACTACCAAATCACATAACATTCAAAATGTATTTAAACACTTGTCTTCCCAAGGCCTACTGACTTAGTTTTTTAGCTAAGTATAAATACATAGTTAATTTTATAGATTGTAAAATAACCCAATACCCTTATCACTATGGGATTATTAAGTGAAGGGATAGGCCCCAATATCAAGCCAGTAAAATTGCCAACACAAATCATGTATGTAGTTAAGTGACCCAGGCAAAGTGACCTAGTTGTTAAGGCGAAGACATTCAAGCTTTTGCGTCATGATGTTTTTTAATTTTTTTTGGGAATTTAGAAAACAACAAAGTGGGTGGATTTTTAAAATTTCAATGGTGGTAGGTTTTGCATAAAGATTATGTTTGAGTCTCATGACAACAGTCTCTCTCTACATATATATTTTATTGAACTTAATGATAAACATAACTAGACCATATCCTCTATTGGAGAATTTATTAATCTCAAAATTATTATACCTTATGGAATATATTATTTTGGATATAGATTTTCCATTGTTTGTAATCTTCAAATCATGAACTATTCATTTTTATCACTAACTCTTTTAAGGGAAAAAATAATTTTTCCAGTGGCTTTAATTTTGTCTAATTTTTTTCATCTTGAAAATATCGACTACGTTTATACTCTTTTTAAACAATATTCTTAAAAGGGAAATCATATATTTTATCTTAGCTATTATTTATCATCTTCAAGACATTAATTGTAGGGAAACCTATGCAAATAACATCATAGTTTAATCAAACATAGCTCATATGCAATTTATTGCAATAGCAGATTACCCAAAACAAAATTATTTTCTTGTTAGGATTTTGTATCGATATATTATGTATTTTTTAGAAGGTTGTTTGTACGAGTTTTTTAGTTCTAAAATAAATATTGTAGCATTGTTTGATTTCCCTAATTCTTGATTTTATGAGTTCACATAATTCAATTAATTCTTGAATGTTTTGGCGGTTCCTTTGTGTAAAAAACATTACTGAGTTGGGGAATTCTATGTGCAGATAAGGAGATATGCTTACCATGATGTCATCAGGCTAGATGACATGGAGAAAGTGATGGATTGCTCATATATTCAGGGACAGGTTGGATTGAATTATAAAGAGTATCCTACATGCATTGGTTAATTGGTCAATATTGAGGATTTGGCTTTTTAAATTAGAGACATATTGAGAATTTTATGTTTAATATATATCCATAATTTTACTTAAGGACATGTTTATAATTTTATGTTTAATATATATCCATAATTTTATGTAATGACATGTACAAAATAAATAGCATAATATATATTTATTACTACGGAGAAATGAAGAGGGAATATTCATCTCATGGTTTCCTAGATGCTCAGTAGTTTAAAACCCTAGTTTGTGTTGATGCTCCGTAGTTTATAACCCCAGTTTATGTGGCCAACTATGTAGTTAGATGGAGGGAATTTAATGAGATTATGGTTAGGGGAAATGATGTGGTAAGGGTCTATTATAACATGTATTTATGCCATGGTATCACAGCTTTATCTCAATGTTGTCTACGTGTTGTTGCATTTACTCTTATTTGATTCATGGTCTATGAAAATTGTAATAAAAAAAAAAAATTTGAAAAAAATCTTTGGGTTTGATTAAATGTAAGTTTTTAGGGATTTTGTTTTTGATGCAAATATCCACACCCCAAAACTTAGAAAGGGTGAATGCTTCAGTTTCTAGCATTTATATAGAAGGAAGTCTAAAAAGGAGTGCATGTAAGGATAAAAAAATTAATTTGATTATTTTATGTTTTTAAATTTAAAATATTTATTTTATGTATAAAACAATCAGACAAATCACTTTTAGTGTAATGTTATTAGTATATTCAGTATAAATTTCTTTGAAGCGATCAATATTTTTTTTGTTTTTAATGTTTCTTTACATGTGTGCCCACAAATTATGTAACTGGAAATATTTTCATGAATACCACATGCCCATTTATATTTTTCATAACCTTGGACACCATTATTGATCCATTACTTATCCACATGTTATTTTTTAATGATTCAATCCACCAACATCGCTGCACATTATAGAGGGTTAGTAACCATTGCATACTTGAATTTATAGGATTTAGAGAGGATTGGAGAAAATGCCCATAATAGAAATACCATTTTTGTCATTTATTGTAGTTTCAAGTGATTTTAACTATCATTTGTTTGATTAGCTCACTCAGATGTCTCATGCATACCCTCCTACTCTACAACTTAATTATGTCAAATTCTTTGATAAGGTGGTGTGTCAGTTTCAAACTTACTTGCCACAATGTACTTAATGGATAAATGTTCTTAGCTTCCTAATCCTAGGTTTAATTTTGGTTATTGTTGCTTTATATATATATATATATATATATATATATATATATAGGTGAGATTTCCTCATTGATTTTTTTATTCCCTGTGTTAGAATATAGAAATGTGTTTGTATTTTTGGTTGGTTTTTGTTCTTTACTTATGTTACAAACTATTTTATCAACCCTGTCTCGCCTGAAGTAGACTATTAATTAATTTAGAGTTTTCTTCTAATTTTTTTCCCTATTCAAAACTACTTTATAGTATTTTGTGACTTTAAACTCAATCCGTGACTTTAAACTCAATTTATTACACATATAATTTAATTAATCTATTAAATATCTAATTTATTTATTTAATTTAGTATATATCTAATTAATTTAATTTCAAATACTATATTTTGTAATTTTGAACTCAGTTTAGTAGATATTTATTTAATTAATTTAGAATACAATATATATATCTGGCAATGAATTAACCTCCATTCGGTTACTCCTCCTCTCAGATAAAGGAAGCCTTTTGCATGCATTTAATATAGTTGACAATTGGCATATTCAAATGAGAAGGATTGAATTATTTGTACCACTTTGAATTATTGTTAGATGATTGACTTAAAACATGTTCCCCTCCTTGCAGTCTTTCTATAGGTGATGGAATAATTTACATGGATTTTCCACATTGGTGTAATGTAATAAGATTTAAAATGTGGAAGAAACTTTCTAAAGTTTTAGTGAAGTTTTTTTTGGTTGAATTTTATTTGTGTAGTTGAAGTGGTCGATATTATTGAAGATTGGTGAGCCATGGGATTTCCTTAAGGTTTTCATGGTCTCCCCATCTCAACATTTCTATTAAACATTTTTTTCCATAGATTATAAAAGAGGTGGAATATCTAAGATTCTTTCTTTGGGTTGGGCTGGTTGAGCTTCTACAAACTGATATCTCTTATTAGCAAGAGTTTTACTAAAATCTCCCCTACTTCGAGGTAATGGTGGCATCTTTTATTGACTATTTTCTATTTGATTTTGAAAATAATGGATGTTGATGTGGGAGCAATACATTAAGGCTATGGAGTTTATCTTTTTATTTTTTTGGTATCAAACCTTTTACAAAGTTCATGCCACATAGATGGATAAGGGGGGATTACTCATGATACAATGTGAATGTCATGGTTGACGATCCATTGATAAAGAAAAATGTCGTCAATTGACGATTGTTGCCAAGGGGTAGGGAGAGTTGATAGGTTTAATTCTAATGTAACAGGAGGTACCCACATCATACACTTGAAAATTAATATAATCCACATATAAAAAGAAAATAGTTACCAAATAAAAACACAAAAATTAAATATGCAACACCTCCAACACAATTTACACCTTTGGGGCAACTGCTAGTTATATAGTTAAATGAATAGATATTTGTATGAATATATAATCTACTATAATTAGAATTTGGTCATATACAGTCTACAAGTCATCAACTTATAGGCCTGAGAGAGAGCATAGACATGACCATAGAGATTTATAATTTTCATTGCATTACTTAGGCACAATACCAACTAATCTATCACTCATGACAATGAGCATGCCACATCATCTGATGAAAGGTGAGGCCATCATTTTAGTTAAAACTTCTATCTCCATTTGTTACATCTGTTTGGGTGGGATGCTCTAACCATAAAGAATTAGGGAAAGGGCCTAGTAGTTGGTATTTTTAATTTAGGGGTCCCACACCTTTCATATTATGTTATCTCATGCTTTGAAAATTTGGATTTAGATAGTTTAACATACTTTTCTATTTGAAAAGGTCATCTTGAGGAAAAATTGACATTCTACGATGTCATATGATGATGTTTTCATCAACATGTCAATTTTTCCTCATATTTTTAGTGTGGCTAAAGGTTGTGACCAAAGGGACCAATAATTGGATAGAAATTGACCAAACAAATTCTCAAATCAACATAATATTTTAGCATTGGCATTGATGTTTTTGCATAAAATTATGGAAACATGTAAATAAGTTATGCAAACATGTACACAAAGGACACAATAAAAAACCCAAGGATATTAATACACAATAAAATTTTAATAATACAAAATAAAAGGCCCATTTGAGAAAATAATGGGACCAATAGCTGAATACCTTTGTACGTATTGTTTTAAGTGTGATATGAATATTTGACCAAGTAAAACATAATATAAAACAAAAGTAACCATTACTAAACACTGAAAGAACCATTATCGAAACTGAAGGGGCCATTAATAAACACTTAAGGGGCCATTATAATTTTTCACAAACACTGGGTTTCACATTGATTGGTATCCACTCCAAAAAATAAGAAGATTTCTTGATATGAAAATTTGACATTTGTTCATCCACCTCTTTGGTGTGCATGCATCCATAGAACATGGAAAATACTATTAGATAATGCCTACATCTAGGGCCAGTTACACACATCATGTTTTTTACATCCCACATTTTTTGGGTAAGTTCATGTATAGTAAGAAAATGGTAAATATGAGATCCTAGAGACATCAAAGGAACAAATCCCACCATAAAAAAATGTAAACAAGGGAAAGTTCTCAATGTATATTTTTTCATCATTTTGAAATGAAGTTCCACCACTAGGAAAATAGAATTGATCACCCTATAATTTAATTCAATTGTGATGAGTCTTGATAAAAATAAGCTTCTTGTGGGGCACATTAGCATACCAGAAGCATAAAATTAATTTAAATCACAAACCAATGCATATTTTATTTCAAGTGGAATATATATAAAATGTGCATCAATGCCAAGCAGTCAAGGAGTGGGAAAGAGGAAAAAAATCTTTGGAAATGTAATTTTTTATGTTTATCAATAAATAATACCATTATTGAAAATGAAAATAAGAGGAATTACACTAATTCTTGTTTCTTTTACTCTTCATATATTAACATATATATTATCCTTCATTGTACAATACTAGTAAAATGAAAATGAAGGATTGATATAAAGGTTAGACAAGAAGCATACTCTGAAATGCCATTGAAGGTCAACCCTTGATGATCAATGTTTCCACTATCTATTGTTACTTTATGGAGAGTCATCCCTTGTGATTTATGTATGGTTAAATCCCATGCTATTTTGATAGGCATTTGGCAGTGATTGCCCTATGTAACAGGTAGAATTGGAACATGTGTTGGATTGAAAATATCCCATGGGGGACCATAATAATTGTTTGAAGGAAACAAATAGGTACATTGGTAAGGAAGGTGGATTAGAAATAGAAATGGAGATCCTCATTTTAAGCCTTTTCTATTCTTCTTTCCTTTTAGTATCTCCCAACCTAATTTCCATACATCATTGAAAAGAAGGATTATATTTTTTCTTATGTTTTGTCTAATTGAAAAATGTGATGTGTGTCACCATCCCACAATATTAATAGTTATAAATTTTAATGATGATCATTATGGAAAGAGATGGGTAGATTATGGCATATACCTTATTTCAACTTTGCCTTCCCTTTAGACAACTACCTCTACTTATTTTAGGGACCTATCAATTTCAATAATTTTCATATTAATCATAAACATATTTATTAGCACTTTTATATGGTAAAATAAACAAATATTCCAAAAAATATACATTCTATTATAAATGTAATTTGGTCATATATGATCTACATGTCATCAGTTTCATGGCCTGAATAAGAGCATAGATGTGGCTGTAACAATTTATAATTTTCATGGGATCACGTAGGCACAATGTCAACTACTCTATCAATCATGATGATGATCATGCCACATCAATAGCTTCCAAGTGTGGCCCTCATTTTAATCATAACTTCCATATCTATTTGTTATAGATTATGAGAAGGGCCCCAGTCTTTGGGACTCCTAATTTTGGGATCTCATACCTTCTATATTATGTCATTTTATGTTTTGAAAATTTGGATTTAGATAGTTTAACATTTCATTTATTTGAAAATGTCATCTCAAAGAAAAACACAATTAATATTTTAAAAGGTGTTCTTGTCTTATAATTCTTATCAATGTAGAAGTACCTCAATCACAATCCAATCATGTAATTATTATAGAATAAATTAAGATATATCCTCTATAATTAATATTTAATTTTATAGGAAAATCTTAATGAGAGGAATATTTTTTTACTAAGAATATTTTTTATAAACAACATTCATTGAATCACAGAAGATTTAATGACTTGGTTTACAAAGTTATAGCCATATAATGATTATGCCATGGAATTTTTTTCATATCCCTAAAAGAATTACATAGAATCACTAAATTATATAGAATGTCGGCATCCCAAAAAAAATATTTATTTATAAGAGGTAAATGTAATTGGTGTAAATCTCACACCTTTTTATATTTGATATGAATATAGAATTTTCCATTTTAGGAAGTTGAACTTATAGAGAGTTAATATAACATTTGAAAACATTACCTTAAATATATCTATGCATCAAGATTTGTTACTATTGAAACTATAAATATATGTAATAATGTTTTCTTTTATAATATGACATGTTTATTTAAAATATAACATTTTCAATTCCAACAAGATAATACATTCAACTAAGAAGTTTTTATTGGCTCATTGATTAAGATTAGGGACCTTAGCCATCAATCATTATATTTGTAGTCTCTAAATGAACCCAGTTCTTATCCTCCTAAACCACTAGATCTAAATGGGGAAGATGTTATTACATTTAGATATCCATCCTTATGATTTTTATTTATGTTTCTTTGATGTGGATGCAACCTCTATCCAAAAGAGGATGGATATTAATTAGATACCATAAAAAGAATTTTTAATGTATTTAGAGTTCTTCACCACATATCATTATAATCAAATAATTATAATGGAAAATAATTCATTTTTTAGACTCAACTTAAGCCTTTAAGGACTATTATATTTGAGCACTATTACATGATATGGCTTGGGTTATTCATAAAAAATATAAATAATCTATCATAATAAATATGGATTAATCACATAGTATGCACAAAATAATCATAAAACACTACTGATAAATTTATAATGAAAAATAAATGCTATTAAGTATTAAAACAAAATTAGTGATTTTATTCATATTTCTCTTCATTGAGCACATCAACATCACCGTAATTAAGTGGTTAATTAGATCCACAATAGTAGCATTACCATTGGCACTATTAGTATTTATACTTTGTATATATTACAAAGCTGAGGAAGTCTCCATATTAAGTATTTTATGCTTGGTAATGGAAGCATCTAAGTTAGTATGTATTGGATCTACATTCCAATGCTTCATCATCCCTTCCTTGTATTCTACCTACTTGTGTTATGGAATATGCAATATGGAAGGCACATAGACTAACTCCTTTACATTTTTATTGAAAACCTATTGTGTTTAACTCAGGGGATAAAGGTGTATCTATTTTAGTTTCACTCAAAGGAAGATGAATTCATGCCCTATTGATGAAAATTCAATACAAAGTAAAATTTATAAAATTAAAAACTAAAACTTAAATTAAATAATGTTAAATATCTCACATATGTTAAAAATTTGATTTGAACTTAAATTAAATAATGTTAAATATCCTAAATATAAATAAAGTGTGCATCAATGCCAAGTAGTCAAGGAGTAGGAAAGAGCAAAAAAATGCTTTCGAAATGTATTTTTTTATGTTTATTTTGAAACTCTACAATTATTGCAAATGAATGAGAAGAATAATTACACTGATTGTTGCTTCCTCTACCCTTTATAGATTAGCATAAATATTATCTTTCATTCTAACATAATAGTGAAATGAAAATGAAGGGTTGATATAAAGGTCAGACAAGGAGCATACTCTTGTAATGATAGTGAAGGTCAACCCTTGATGATAAATGTTGCCAATATCTATTATCTTTTTGGAGAGTTATACCTTATGATTTATGTATAGTTATAGCCCATGCCATTTTGATAAGCATTTTGTGGTGATTGTCTTGTGTAATTGGTCGAATTGAAACATGTGTTAGATTAAAAATATTCCATGGGGGGCCATAATATTTGTTGAAGGTACAACTATATACATAGGTAAGGCAAGTGGATTAGAATAGGTGTGGTAGATAATGTGAAAAATTTCTTCGATGGGTCCATTAACCAACCCTAATTTCAGCCATCCATTGGATGTTAACATAATCTTTCATCCTTTATCTAGAAGCACATTTTTTTTGATTTGAGTGTCATTATATAGTGTAATATATTATTTTCTATGTTCTACTTTACATATTATTATAGGAATGTTTAATGATTTTAGCATTTGCTTATTATGCATTGATGCCAATTTATTAGTTGCATACAAATGTGTTGACATTTTTTAATCTCCCCATTATTTTGGATGTATGAAGGATGACGTTCTTGACATGAGCATTTTCTACTCTTATTTTTTTGGATTTGAATTTTTGATGTTGGTAAATAAATTTATAAATAGTATATGATTTTCTATGCATCTTTCTTGGTGATAATATATGTGTAATGTTATAATTGTGTTGAATGCCTACCAAAGTGAGTGAAAAAATGACTTTCCTACATACGTTGAGGTTTTTCATTTATGGGGGAAAGCTATCCAAGATCACCAATAAGTATAATCTAAAAACCTCTAAAAGCTTTGTTACAATGTTAAGATAATGCCTCATGCAATTGGCTATCTATATTTCTAAGCTTATTTTGGGCATACGAATCTCATTTCATCAATGAATACATGTTCAATTTGTTTCATTTCTTCTTGGAAAATTATTAATGCTTATCCTTCAATTTCCTTAATTTTGTGGATAGGAATCCAAAATCTTGAATGTATTATTGATGCACTTACATTAAATGTTACTACACCATTTAGAGAGAGAAGAAGAAGGGGAGAATTGGTTCTCCTTGAAATTACATGTAAGCTACCTTTGATGCAACTAATAAAGTAGGATTTAACTATGTATTTTGTTCCTTGTCTAATCATTTAGATATCCTATTTTTAAGCCTTTTTTATTCTTCTTTTATTTCACTATATACTAGATTAATTTACATCTATCATTGAAAGGATGGATTATATTTAAAAAAAATGATATTATTATTATTATTATTATTATTATTTATGTTTCACCTCATTGATAAATGTGATACCTACCATCATCCCAAAATTTTAATAGTTATATATTTTAATATTAATCTTGATGAAAAGAGATGGGTAGAGTGTAATAAATACATTATTTCAACTTAGCATTCTCTCTTAGATGGATACCTCTACCTATTTTAGGGACTTATCAATTGCAATAATTTTAATATTACCAGAGTGTATATTCTTCACAAACACATTTATTAGCATTATTTATATTGAACATGACATTTCTTATATTGAAATTTTGAATAAAAATTATAATTTTATCCATGGGGAATTAATGTAAACATAATCCAATCATGTATTTGTGTTAAGTAATGAATGCCTTTTTAAATTTCATTAGATAAATAATTTTTTAGTACTACTTAACACCATTTTTATTCTTTGTGTATTTTTGTAATAATCACAACACGAAGGGGATAACTTAGCATATGAGAATTGAAAACATTTATTGATAGGGGGGATAATTAATATAATTCACCACTTCAAGGTTCTTTCCCTCTAGCTTATGTCTTCATTGACAAAACTTTTAAAATATAATTAATATATTAAAAGTTATTCTTTTCCTACAATTATTATCAATGTAGAAGTACCTCAATTACAATCCAATCATGTAATTATCATGAAATAAATTAAGATATATCTTCTATAATTATTCTTTAATTTTATAAGAAAATCTTAATTAGAGGAAGATTTTTTTATTAAGAGTATTTTTTATAAATAACATTCATTAAATTATAGAAGAGTAAATGACTTGGTTTGGAAAGTTAAGGCCATAGAAAGATTACGCCTTGACACTTTTTTTGATATCCCTGAAGGCATTACATGGAATCACTAAATCACATAAAATGTTGACATCCCAAAATAATATTTCTTTGTAAATGGTAAATGCAATTGGTGTTAATCACACACCTTTTTATATTTGACATGTATCTAGAATTTTCCAATTTAGGAAGTTAAACTTACAGAGGGATAATATAACATTTGAATACTTTACCTTATATATATCTATCCATCGATATTTGTTACTGTTTAAATTAAAAATATATGAAATAATGTTTTATTTTATTAGATGACATGTTTATTTAAAATATAACATTTTTAATTCTAACAAGATAATACATTCAAATAGTAAAATTTTCATATTTGGTTTATTTATTAGGATCAAGAGACCTTAGCCATCATTCATTCTATTTGGAGTCTCTTTATGGACCTAGTTCTTATCCTCATAAACAATAATATCTAAATGGGGAAACATGTTACTAAATTAAGATATCCATCCCTATGAATTTGATTTGTATTGCATTGATGTGGATGAATTGGAACAAATGGAAAACAATTTGTTTTTTCGTCAAATTGGAGGGGGTTTCAATAGCTAATATAGCTAACAATGTAGTCAGAGAAGAATTAGGTAAAAAATGTGAGAAGGTATATAACCTAACTTGGTGATCTACCCTACCCATTTCCATTATAGAATCATTTTATAACTCTCTGATTATGACTAAATCTGGTGAAAACTCTACATGCATGCCCTTATTGATATGAGTGATTTTGTACACTGATAGGAGATTATTTTAAAGTGATGGAGCACTTAGAAAATTATTGAATGGTACTTAATCCATTTCAATAGACCATTTCCCTAAAACTTATACTAAAGTGTCATCAACCAAAGTGATAGAGGATATTCTACAAGGTTTAAAGGGAAAATATCTCAATTTGTGAATAACCCATGTGGTGGGAAGCACCTGAGTCAACAACCCATGAAAAGATTGGAGATTTAAATACTATAATAACCTTATACTTTTCTTTCTCTTTACTTTCCATTTTGCCTTAGAAAAATCTTGAGTTGATGAATTTTGCTTGATAGACTTAGGAACACCTGTGTTATTTTTGTCTAGAAGATGAGTTAAGTGATAAATTTATTTCTTCATGCACATGTGTTCATCATTCCAATTTTTATTTCACTGAGCACACTTAAACTTCTTTTTATTAGGTTTGTCATTAGAAGAGGAGGTTTTAGTGGTTGTTTTGGCAGAGGTTGCTTCTTTCTTCTTCTCTTGATCCTTATTCTTTTTCTTATTCTCTTTATTTGAAGTCTTTTCTTTCACATTACCATAAATTAGGGCTTGAAGTTATATGGAATTAAATTTTCACATCTATATTAACTTTCCTTACTCCTTGGTTTAGTCAGCAATGAAATCATCTAAAGAGGGCATTTTCCATGTAGTGCCCAAAACACTTTTAGTGACATGGAAAGTAGAGAGAAAGATTTAATAGTCAAAACTTAGTTTAGAGAGTATAGAAATAATAAGTTATCCATCTTCTTTATTTATATCACATAATTTTAACTACAATCTCAAGGAATTAAACTTAGTGAAGAAATCCTGAAGGGTATCAAAGTTTCTAAGACTTAGGCTAATGAGTTAATTCTCAAGTTCATGACCTCTCATCACATTTTGATCCCCAAAGAGGGCAATGAAATCATCTATATAGGGAATTTTCCATGTAGTGCCCAAATCACTTTTAGTGACATGGAAAGTAGAGACAGAGATTAAATAGTCAAAACCTAGTTTAGAGAGTATATAAATAATAAGTTAGCCATCTTCTTTATTCATCTCACATTATTTTAACTACAATCTCAAGGAATTAAACTTAGTGAAGAAATCTTAAAGGGTATCAAAGTTTCTAGGACTTAGGCTAATGAGTTAATTCTAAAGTTCATGACCTCTCATCACATCTTGATCCCCAAATAACTTTCCTAGAATGATCCATACATCATTGGGTTATTTGGCAAGATCTAAGTGAAATAAAAGATTAGGTGCTACATAAAGACATAATAGCCCATAGGCTTCACCACTATAGTTATACCACTTAACTTTATCTACATATGTGCTAGGTTTAGTTTCATCACCCATGGTTATCCTATATAAACCCTTACTCCTTAGAATGATTACCATCTTGATTTTACATTTGTGATAGTTAAAGGGAGTTAATGCATTGAATAAATTTGAATCCATTTTAGTGTTGAGTTGTAGTATTAGTTTAACTTATTATTGTTGCAAAAATGAAAGTGTAAGAAGAAATAAAGAGTAACTCAAAATAAATTACACCCCACTTAAACTATGTAATGGTGAACCCCCTTGAATGTTATAAATAATGCACGCTCAAAAAACAACAGGCATAACTGAGAATGCATCTAGAGAAACTAGTGAAAATGTTAAAAAAGATAAAATATACAAAGTAAGGGGACATTAGGATTGGAAAATAATGCATCCAAGGAAAAATAAGTACAAATTGAGTAGGATAGAGAAAGTATTATTTTAAATGTGAGGGGGTTTGGCCACCTGTCAAACTGAATCTCACCCTTCGATCTTCGTGAAGCAAAAAAATGAAGCATATTCAAAACAATATTCCCATCTTTTGAATATTACTCACAATAGAATATATTGTTTTTAATGAAAAAAATCAAAACAAATATCCCAACTATACATTATTGTTCCACTTATTTCTAAAGAACTGATCAAGGACTTTGTAAATAACAATATCAATTTTGAGAATTGACATTGATATAATAATATTATAAAACAATAAAATCACCTTGAAATATTAAAATTCTAAAAATTTAATAAAATATTTTACTTTCCAAACATTTAATTACCTGTTAAAGTGATTTTCTTTAATTTCCTTTCCCCATTTTTAACAAGAATTTTTTTTTCCCACTCAAAAAAAAAAAGAAGACCTTCTTTCTTAGTGGGGATCACAAACCACTTGCATGAATAAAGAATGGTATTTGATTGAAGGAATAAGAACCCTACTAGATTGATGACAATTGAAGAATGCTTTTAAGGGGAGTTTCCAGGTTTGTGAAGACCACCAAGGAATCCATAGGTGTAGGAGAAGCCAGTTCAAGGATGAAAAATGAATAAAGGGTGGAAATAAATATCTATATGGGATTTAGTTTGAAAGGAATAAGTGCAGGGCATATTACATACTAGGCCATTAAGCATTAGATAGAAAGACAATACTAAACATTTGGGTCCGATCTTGATATCAGGTTCTCAAGATGAATTTAGTCCACTCATTGTACATCCTTAAAATGATCTTAGAACTTGTATTAGTGAAAAATCTATAACACTTCTGACAAATTGATTAGAGTGTCAAGTGACCAAAATCAAGTCATGATAGGCTGTGGGACCATCGTATGAAAATATTGACTCTTACTTTGAATACCTTGGTCTAAAAAAAAAACAACTCCATATGAATGCATGAGAGAATCAAGATAAGAATACACTACTACTATAGAGTAATATACCCAAAAAGAATCCCCTAAATTTTTTTTTGAGATTTAAAAAAAAAAACACCCTAAATTTTTTTCAAACCCTTAAAAAAATTACCTCACAATATATGTAAATAATCTCAAGATTTCAAAATAAAGATTAAAACATAAAAAAACTAGACACATGATTATCGAGGTGGCTTTGATACCATATTAGGGTTGAGTATAAGGTCCAAATAAGTTGAATGCATGATTAGAGTGAGCACACAATCCAAGTAAGTGCACAATGTGAAGTAACTAAAAGTAAATGAAATACACAAGCGAGAATATTGTATAAAGAGAGATAGGAGCCATAAGCTAAACTTATATTAATTAATAAATCTCAAAAATGTGAGATGTACATATAGGAGAGTGCTAAGTAACTTCTCCATAAAAGGTGGGAAATAGAGCCAAGTTTATATTAGTAACTCCCATACTCAGAATAACTGGTCAAGGGAGTTAATTCCTAATCACCTGATCAACCTGCACACATAAGCAATCTTATTAATGAAAGTAAGAAAACTCCAAGTGAGGAAAAAATCTCATAATAAATAAATATGGGAAAAAATAAAACCCCTATTATAATAGGCACATGTGGGAATAGACTACATAAATGTTGGATGAGAGACTCTTATGAGATAAGGATTGCCTTGTTTTCACAGAGGTAAAGGGAGTGAAAGATAATTTTCATATGGCATACCTGGGATTTCAAATAAGGAGGATAAAGAAGGAAAATGCAATCATCATAGTGTTGATGCAAAGATGACAAGAGGTGAAGAATATAAAAATTAACTATCAAAAAGGGCAGCTGAGAAATGTTCTAAGGAGTAGAAAAATGGAAGAAGCTTTGAGAATCCCAAGACTAATGTCAATCAATCTATTTATGTGAAGATGGATGAATCAATTATGGGGAATATTAAGTCTCAAGTTTTAAAACTAATTTAAGAGTGTAATATGTATGCAGGTGCAAACATGAAGAGATGTAAGAAATTTAAAGAGGCCTTCCAAAGTGAAAACAATGAGCCACTTGCACTCACAAGCTATGAAGAAATAAAGGAAGAAAAAAAATACTTTTAATAATCTTTAAAATGGATAATCCAAAACCAAGATGGTGGTATTAAGGAGAGGAGTAGAGGAAGATATGACAACCATGAGAAAAGAGGAGGTAAAATTAGATAAGAGTGAAAGGAGGAAGGATCCAATAGTAGGCTAGAAAATGAGTGAACAAATCCATGGAGGATTTTGGTGGAGGTGGATAGACAAAGGTGGTTTTAATCCCAAATAAACATGAAAATGGAAGAAGAGAACCCTTTAGTGGATGTGGAAGAATTATAGTAGTTATAATTCCATAAAATGGGAAGGAGTGAACAAAGTTAATTAGAAGAGAATGGATTTGAAGCCATCAAGAAGTTAAAAAGGGATTAAAAAATGTAACAATTATTATTCTAAAAATTACCATGGTAAAATTTTCACAATTTAAATATCAACTTGAAGGGTTAATAGTTAGGTCTAAGATCCAAAATTTTGTCATAAAAATAAGAGAAAATAATACTTAGTCATTTTCATGTTCCACATTGAGATTTTATGCCTCCTACACCTTGAAGGTTGGGATATATCAACCTCTTGGTCATGTTAGATGTGAAAGTACATCTTGGTAGGTTATGACACAAATTAAAACCCATTGTGTCCATGTAGCTAGTCTAGCCTAACCTTTTTGGTGTAATAGATGAGAATTCATGGCCTTATTCATTAAATCCATGGCATCAAGTCTATTGCACTAGGGAGTTCAATCTACCAATCTATGGAGGCATATCCCATGCATGAATGAGGGAGGTTGGTGACCCTATAATGATTACTAAGTCTATGTGACTATTATTATATTTTATCAAAACCCATTTTGGTAAAACATTTTAAAAATACAAAACATTTTCTGACTTGGTACCCACACAACAACATAGTTTTGTTCTTGTACCATTTGTCTCTGTGAAGTAAAAAATGAATAAAAACATGATAACAATAGTTTTATCCAAGAATTTTATGATATTATAATTTTTAAAGGATTTAGAGTGTGTTTTGGGTGTTTTTTAATCTAAGGAAAGAATGTGGTACCCTAGGTACACTGAAGTTCTAGTTGGCTCCTGTAATCTCCTTGTGAAGAATTGAAGGGTGAAGTGAGAATTTTAATGAACATTGTATCTTTCTACCCAAAACCACATAAATAATTAATACTATTGAACAAATCTAGGAATATTTATGCCCTTGCTGAGGTTGTTTTCCACATTATCATATCATCCAAAAGGAGGTTTAAGTACATGGGTTATGAGCCTATGTTTATTTTAGAGAATGACATCCCAAATATTAGTTACTCTAAGATTGGAAATGTGAATCATAAGAGTTCAAAAATATAATGAATTCATAATACTTAAATCCCATGGCTACCCACCTGTCAATGAATAGTTATAAGAGGTAACTGGTTTTCTCATCTCCATGCAATGTTCAGATCTAGTGTTTGTATGTGCTCAACATTATAATCCAGATACTAAGGATATATTATTAGAAGGAGGTGCCTTTATTTAAAAGATATATGTTACTTCCATGGACATGAATCTAAACATTCCATAAAGGGAAACAAATGTTAAAATGAGTGTTAAATTTGGACAAGAATTATGGGACAAAAACCCAAAGAAACATCTCACAATCATCAATAATGGGTGGTTGAAATAAAAAAAAAGAGGCCTATAAAAACTCATGAAGAACCTATATATGTCATATTTCAAATATATTTTTTTGGACAAGGTCACCCTTCTTCATAGGGTCATGGGTAAAAATAAAACTATGGATATTTATCATTGTATGTTCATGGTTATGAGCATCATATGTGATGGTAAGTAATATATATTTTTAGAGTAGCATAATCATTAGAGTAACATCATCAAATATTCACTAAAATAAATCATAAATATATAAGTAACAAATACCTTCTATATTACTATTATCATTTTGAGTTGCACCCTTGAGAAAAGTCTTTAAGATTTCTCACCCAATTGACATAATGGGATCAATTATATGTTTTGGGTGACCTATAATGTAAGTAAACCTATAGATATGGTTGGTTACCTTTATTAATCACCTTGATCAACACCTAAACTACTTCTTGACAATTAAAAGAGAGAGAGACACAACTACTTCCTATGCTCTTAAGATAAACTATGGGGTGATGCACCAAAATTAAATACCTTAACTTGTTTGGACACACAAAAATTCAAATTAAAGAGAACTCACACTTACAAAAATCACATTTAACCAATGAATCTTGAGCATAAGTGTTTTGTAGAAAGGATTTAGCTTATAATAGTACCTAGAAGGATGACCACTAGTCTTAGGAAGCTCAAATGGCATTCATCACAACTATGAATTGCATAAACTCTAAGATAAAAACTATAAAGTGTAAAATATATATTTTTATGCATAAATGTACAAAAAATTGGACATAAATTAGGGATTTGATGTAACTATCATAAGCTTCCATCAATAATTCATCAATTACACATGATAACAAACATATTAGAAGGTAAAATAAGTTTCTTTATTTCTCAATAAGGTGTTTATAAGTTTGAAATTTGGTAGGGATGAACCAAAACTATCTAGAGGTATCTTAAATTACTTATAAAAATTAAGTACATATATTGAAAATATTCCTTAGTGAGGAGATAAGCATGCAAACTTGTCATCAACGCCATCATTAAGGTTGAAAACTAAAACATAACTAAAGTCTAACTTATATTGACATATTATTCCTTATCTCATGTATTAATACTTACTTTGAAGTTTTCATGTTGTGAGGGGGATGTATAAGTCCTTGTTGGAGGCTTAAGGTTGTTGAATATCAAGTTGCATGCTGAAATTCCATTTTGTCTTCTACCAACTTCTACAAGCTTGGATGATGAAACTCTACTTTGAGAAGTCCTTGATTTATTTGAATTATTATCCTTGATTTTGGTGTAGAGAGAAGATATGATCTTATTGATGTTATTTATGTCTTATTTTTAATGCTAATTATGATGATGCATTGATTATGCACAACTTCAAATCCTCATTGGATGACTTTTTGACCATATATACATTCTTATTTTGAATTAAAAGCTCCATGACCAAGATTTAATACCTATAAAACTTAAATTAGAGGTTAAATAAATAAAAATATACTTTATATTAGATAATTTTATGCCTCTCACAATGTCCTTCATGGCTCTTGATGATGACTTAGTTCAAATTTATAGGTGTAAACTCCTTACGTGTTTGAGTAACTCTTGAGAAAGAGATATATCTTATTAAATTAAATAATTAATGGATTAAAAAGGTTTAAAATAAATTTATTTAATTTATATAACCTGGTAACACATAAACACAAGTTTGCAATGCATTTAGATGAATAAAACTTGAGTTCTTGCACTTTTGGGCTTCTTGAGAATTAGTTTTCAACATTTTTGCATGCATAGGACTGTAATTTTAACTTTTGTATTCCTTAAGGTATTATAAATAAATGATAACACTAATTTTTTTTAAAAAATATATCCCCACATCTTTATTTCAAATTTCATAGGTTTTGAATTAATAGAACTTAAGTTATGCTCCTTTTTGTACTTTTAGGCTCTCTCAGGGTAGCAAACATCCTAGTTTATTAATTTTTCATATTTTGAGATATACATTGTCTCAAGAGATAATTATTTATGTTAAATTAATTTATTTACCCAATATACATTAAAAATCATTTAAATTGAATGTTCAATTGCAAAAACACTCAAAAAATGCACTTTTAGGTCTACAGGCCTCTAGGTGCTCATTTCTCATGCATACTTATCATATAGGTCCAATTTATAGGTATAAGACTTTTTTTAATGATTTAAAATCTGTTTAATGTGTATTTATATCATGGATATGGCATAAAAATCATTCATAATGTTTTATAAATCTTTAAATCACTTCAAAAGATCAATTTTTCAAAGTTCATGTTCTCTAGATAGGGGTTTGAAGGGTTTTAGAGCAATCATGCTTATTAACAATTGTTCATAAAGATACATAATTATTTATGATATTAAAAACCATTATATGGGAGTAAATAACTCCATTAAACCCTCCTATTAACCATTTTATTCCATGAAACATCTCCACCAGGACATCATATTGATTTTGGGGTAATTTTAAGCTTGGAAATCAATTTTGAGAGAGTTTTGAGTTATCTTAGCTTAATTAAAGAATATTTTGAGTTAATAACCATTTTAAAATGTATGATAATCATCCATAAAGATGATAAATCAGTTAAAAATCCTTGACCCACCTATAAACTAATAAAAATTCAAATTTTTGCCTTTAAAAATGCACGAAAATTGCCCTTACATCCTTGCATATGATTTGGAGCACCAAAATATATTATTAAATTATATATGTGCATTAATAATATATAAAAATACTTGATTCAAGGTATTAAACTTATTATTCACCTCAAAATACATGACTCCTTTCATTTTCTTGCAATTTTTCCTTTAATTTTCTTTACCATGCCTTGACATGCTTTAAAAGCTTGAGATGGTCAACCAAGAAGTTGTTATGAAGACCAAAACTTAACTAAAATTCTCTATGGTGTACATGCATGGGAAATATTAAAACTAAATTAACCTTAACTTTGTTAAAAATAACTTAAATTTTTTAAAATAATATTAAAACATACTAAGAGGGCATAATGAATGCGTAATTATTCTAATGAGCCTCCTAAACTAATGGAAAATATAAATATGAGCTCAATATGAATTCACTAAGAATATTATAATTAATTAAAGGATTAAAATTATGATGAAATACCTTATGAACTTAACATACTCAATGATGAAAATAATGGTGATTGAAAAGGTCAACAATGACTTCATACTTGGTATACTCAATAGGATCATTGAGAATCTACATCATTCTCACCTAATTGGACTATGTAGGTCCAAAAACCAAGGTAAACTAGTTACATCTATAATTTACCCTATAAAAAAGTATAAAACACTTCACAAGGGTCAATTATGCCTTCACCATAAGAATTTTACATGCATCAAATGAATATTGAGGAGCTAGGATCTCTGAGGAATCAACTAAACTCATATATTAATATGGAAGCTAATTCATTAAATTCAAAAATTATTCTATATTAGATTATGAGATTTTGAATGTCTTCCCTTAAGACTCCCATGGTTAGAAAATGATAAAATATTTCTAATTAAAATGTGTAAACAACTCAAATATGTACATAAGATATGTAGGTAGAATCATATGGTAGGTGTAGTATTCCCAATCACAATTAGCCATTACTCTTTCAATAATTAGATAGGTTCTCAAAATATTGAATATTTAGTTGCTCAGTTCACAATGAACCATCACATGAGTAGATCTTATTTTGACAACAAAGGATATGTAAGAGTTCATCTCAAGATATGCCCCTCATATGTACACAAACCACATTTGGTTGATTATATATGCTGATTGTATAGATGGATATGAAGTGTATAGGTGTTATTAAAGTTGAATAAGTTTGAAATTAACAAAGTATTCAATACCACCACGGTATTGGAAGAAATGAAAAATGATAGGAGGAAATTCCTTGATTCATCTTATATCGAGAGGGTCATATCCTTACCTTTGCCAGTGATAAATTAGTTTGCATGAGAATTGATGGATATTTAGATTCAAACAAATATAATGTTGAAAAGATCAATGAAATGGTTCAAGTATAAAATTGAATAATTCATAGGAACCAAAATCTCAAGGAGAACAAGGACCACTACCCTACTAAGGTAAACTTCCACATCGATCTCTAAAGCAACTAATATGGGTAACTTTGGCACCATATGTATCCCCTAAACTATTTTATAAGGTGATAGATGTGGTGAAAACTCAAATAAAACCATGTATCTAAGTAAAACCTATGGTCAAGGCTTTTCTATAGTGAAATGTTTCAAGCCAAAAATTAAGTGAAATTGTAATCATCTTCCTCCTTAGGAGATGATACCTCTCTATTTATTGATAACACCACACAAAAATATCACCTAAAATCAAGGATTACATTATCCATTAGCTGATTTTTTTTTGAAAGTTATGTACCATAAGAACTAGCCTCCTCTCTTTTTTTAGATACTATTAAAATTTTGATTTTGCCACATTATACACCTCCAAGGTATCCTAAATCATGATTCATTCTGACTAACACATGAAATTAAATGGTCTATTTGAGTGACAAAAAATTTTAGTGGATGTAAACACTAATTGGAATGAATAAGAATGTGGTTGATGCATAATTTCCTTAATTTGATGCTATATAAAACCTCCTAAAGACTCCTCTTCCAAAGAATGCGAAGGCCACTTCAAAGTTCATGTCAAATTCATATGGATCCCAGTTCAAATAAATTATGAGCCAAATGTTGAAAATAATGAAGAGGAAATTAATATATATAATTATATCCCTAATATAATCTCATTTTTTATAGCTACTCATGAGAGAGATGTACATAACCTATTAGAAAATATTGAGATAATGATCAAAAAGTTTGAATAAGATGAGCTCACCTAAGAATAGTTGGAGGAACAAGTCTGATAACTTGTGGGTTATGCAAACTAAATTTTTAATCTAGTAAAGGCTCCTATAGTTCCATAAGTATACACTCCAACTTAATTACCTATGAATAGTAGAGAGGCCATCTCAACTATAATCTAATACAATAATTATGGAAAAACTCTTGAGGCTTGGATTGAACAGTTGTTTTTATATGGTTTGAAATATATAAAATTTGAGACAATTGAGTTAAAAAAAAAAGATTGATCAAAATGTTTAATTTCACCAAAATTAGGTCATTCTTTTAGAAAGAGTGAAAAGGGATATAGAGGAAATGTTAGCTACAAATCTTGAATATCTAGTCAAAGTAAGATTTTTTGATACGAGAGAAAATTATCTCTCATATGAATAACTAGAGAGAATTTTTCATAAAATAGAAGTGTTAAATAAGGAAATGGAATATATAAGAAAATAATTGAAAATTTGAGGAGAGAAGATGATTGAAATATGCTCAAATGTAGGGAGTTTACATTTTGAATTTCTCAAAGAAGAAGATTTTTGATGATATATAGTGAGTGAGATAAAGGAAAAATTAAAAAAATATAAAAAGAGTTATTCAAAGAAGGCAAATTAAATATTCCATCCATGAGTATACTCAACAAAATTCATACTTTTGTAGTGGATTTAAATTCATAGTTGGTGGACTTGGTAGAGATTCCCCATATGGTGATGATGATATCTAATAAATAGCTGGTAAGTTGGAAGAATATTGTGATTCCCAAAGGATATTTTATTATTGAGGTATTGAAATATTTTGAATGTTTAAAATATCACATGGCAAAGGAAAATTTATAGGTTAGATGATCATCCAACCACTAACTCCATCAAGAACATATCTTTTTTCAGGGAAAGCTTCTTAGGAAGCATTATTTTTATTTTCTATCTTGTTTTCATCCCATTTTTGTCATATTCTAAAAATCCTATTTTTATTTTGTGAAATGTGAAATATAAATATAAAAATAGAATATGATAAATGGGAATGTAAATGGTCAGCTATGTTGTCAAAAAATGGGAGATAGGATATGCTAGATCCTAATTAGATAAAATGAACTAAGCTAAATCATAATGTAAAATCTATGAATAAATTAAGCATTCATTGATTTGTAATTTATTATATTTGGATAGATGATAAAAAGGTTAAATTCAAGATGAAATAAACTATCTAGAAAACTAAAATGTAAGACTCCAACTGAGATTGGAAAAAAATCATGTGATTATGTTGGCTGACTGTGAAATTCAAATAGGGCTTCACTTGATCTCTAGACAAGGTGGTTGTAATTGGATAGGGGCATGATACACTAGTATCCTTAGGGAGTAATGTTGTATGGTGAGGGTTATATTGTTGAAATTTATATAGATTATTTTCATTCACTTGTGTGCTCTATTTAACTGTGCGATAGATCTCGACCCTTTGAAAAAATAATTATGTCTTTTTCTTCACTTGTAATCCTAAATAAATAGACTATAAGTGATAAATAGATAGAATGGAAAAAAATGTTAACAGTTGAAGTTTTGCTTGAACTCAACACCCCTTATGTTGAATGCTATCTACATAATAATATCCCAAAGAGGGATCAAACTCCATGTATTTCTCCCATGCTACAATGGTGTGTGTAAAATGCAAAATGCTGGTGTAATCCTAGTGTGATAAAATTCTTCAACAATGTATTATGATTTTGGAGGTGTATGAAAAATTAGTTTAGGGATACTTACGCTATGTGGACTCTGAATGTTAAGTGCTTTCTCTCAATGTGTAGTTATATGTTCTAGTGATTTTCTATGTGTTAGTCTCCTATATGAAAAATGGATTGAACTATGGATTTATATTGATAGTTTGGGAATTCCTTCAGATGGGGCATACAAAACTTGTATTATGACCCATTATATGAATTGAAATTAGAAAATCTAGATTTTGTTTGGTGGGAGGATGGGGCTGGTAGAACTAGACACTACCAAGGAGCAAGATTATTTAAATAGGGTGGTCTTGTCTAAAGAGTAGAGTTAGCCAATCTAAAAGTGTGTATCAATCTGAAAGTGAGTTTATATTGTTGGATAGTGATATTTTGATATAATTAGTTACTTGTAAGAATGGATATCCCATAATAGGAGTGAAATAATGGTAATGAAAAGACTATAGAATCAGGCATGAGCCAAGTCCATATAAGGAGTGATCACAAGTGCATTGTTTTAGATTAAATTTTAATTTATATCTACATCAGTCTATTCTATCATACATATATAAATAAGAGAAATGGATACTGTACAAGGGGTTTTTGATGCTCATTATAATTTTTATTGAAAAGAAGAAGGAAACTTTGTGTTAAATCATCCATTGAGAATACAAAGGAAATTTCATAACTTTGTGTCTTACAGTTTCTCTTTGTAGACATGTGTTATTCATACATTTAATGCATATCTCTCATCTCTCAAGCACTACTTGTTTAATTGTCAAATTTTCAAACTAAATTTATAATTTTTCTTGTCATATATAAGATATATACTATGTTTTTTTCTCTATGTGTGCCCCTTCATATTCCTCCTTATTTATTTTTCTTGTAAAGGTAGAAGGCAATACAATCCAATATCATATTTTAATTTTAAATATTATACATAGTTTTATTTCAATTTTCTAATTTAAATAAAGGGAACCTCTTAGTAGAGTAGAGGAGGGACTTTATTCCCTTCAAAATTTTTAAATAAACATATTTTTATTAGTACAAAATATTATTCCTATGGTTTTTAGTGTCCACTATGGGACACATTTTAGGGATTTCTATGTTACCCATAAAATCTCACTCCACAACTCATAAAAGGTCACAAGGTGAAGTGTTGTATCTAATAACCAAGTTCTATATATATATATATATATATATATTTATAAAATAAATTGATTATATCATCTTGACTAAAAATATATTCACAAGTTCTATTAAAAATAAAGGTTACTCAAACCCATTATTTAAGTTACAAGAAAAGTCTAGTTTTAAATTTTTTCCTAAGAGGATAAGAAGAGATGGTTAAATACTAAATATAAATATGTCTCTAACTAATATATTAGTTATTAGAGACATAAGTTTCCAATTTATGGTGGTTTTTTTACTGGTACCCTAAGCTCCACATATTAGACCACTGGCTCTAGGTGCCCAGCTTCACGAATTGCCTAATGGGTAAAGAAAAATTTACCTAAATTTACTAGTGATGTTAAAAAACATTCAGATGATCACATAGAGACATTTTTATTTTATTATAATTTTTTCACTGTGGATAATGGATATATGTAAACTATATTATTTATTGAAACCCTCAGTGAAGGAACATCAAAATGGTTTCATCATTTGCAATCTAGTTGTATTTAGGATTATAATACAATGAGATTTTTTTTGAGGAAAGGTTAAAAATTGATGAAGATGAAAATTAAATATTGATGCAATTGGAATAGATTAAAATTTAACCTCATGAACCGAAGAGAGACTTGATAGTTGAGTTTAGTAGATTAGTCCATTAGATTCCTCAGAATTCTCTTCCCATTTTATAAAATTAGTTTTTCATTTTGTAAATGCACAAGCACTAGAATTGAGATTCTTCCTACACAAGAATTGACTACCAAATCTATAATAATCTCAAAGTGAAATATTGAGATAGAATATGACATGATTATGGATGAAAATAGTAAAAATGACACATTTAAAAGTGAAGGTCAAGTTGCAAGAGATCTACTAGTTCAAAATTTAGTAATTGATATGTTAGATTTGAAGAAATCTGACGGTGACTCCACTGTGGGGTTTTTAGAATTTGAACCTGATGAATATAAACATGATGAAAGAGTGGAAGATATGAAAAATTATTATTTTATTATGTTTACAAGAGCCTAGAATGAAAAATTAATGGTGGTTAGAAAATGAAAATAAATAAATAAACAAAATGGGAAAAAAAAGATGTAAGGGGATCCCAAAGCAACCCATCTAAAATTTATCCTCAATAGAGGCATGCCTTTGCATGAGTTTTCCAAAGACAAGTCAATTGAAAAGACATGAAATATGGCATCTCTACACATGGATTCCAATCATGATAATTTAAATTTTAGTTTCTCTTCTTCATTTGACATTATCAACCATGTGAATAAAACTAAGATACAAATCACTCAAGATGAACACCTTAGGTCAAATCCAGATCAGTTTGATATGATATTTAAATTTATTATAGGACATGGACCCAAAATTTATTTTGAAACATCTCATAAAGGGGTTTAGACTAATTATATAGATTCTACTCCTCAGAATCATATGGCTTCTTCTCTTTATAATGGAAAAAATTGGATCTTTTATATGTTTTTTCTTCAATGGAGAATTGCATCTGAATAATTACATCATTAATTCAAAATATTTGGAAAATGTAATGCCAACTAAGGTAGTACTTGTATTGGGATTTAAAGACACAAATATGCTTAGTTACTATTATCATATGAAAGTAAAACAAGTTCCTATTATTGGGAAAATAAAAGAAGCTAAAGTATCCCTAGCAGATTTTATGTAGAAAATAATCAATATGACAATCTTAGTGGTGTATATTTATCTAAGCTATGGGATTTTATTGAGCAGATCATTTTTCAAGGATCTGAGTGGAAATATTTAGGTGGATTAGATCCATGCCACCATTCTATTGAAGGAAATTAAATAAAAAGTCCTACCAGAATGTAAAACTAAAACATCTAATACAAAAATCAAAATATCCCAAAATGTATATTTTATATGAAGAAATACGTCCTGGGACATACACGATGATGATATCTTATTTTTAGAATTGACCAAAATTATTGAAGGAGATATAAATAATGTGTGGAACTTGGAATTTTATGGAATTTATTCATCTGTAGGATCAGGGGTTAGAATACTTATGATTTCTCCTTAGAGTGAGTTTTTACCTTTCTCATACAAGCTTCAATTCGAGTGTACTAACAACACAACCAAATATAAAGTGTTACTCCTAGGATTGAAAGTGGAAAAATAAATGGGAATCCAAAATATTATGGCTCAAAGAGACACATAAATAATAGTGAAACTAGTATGGATCCAATACTAACTCAATAATGATAGACCAAAATATTATAGAAACATATTCTAGGATTTCATTGAAGTATTCAAATCCTTGAATAATGTAGTTGTCCCAAGGGAATAAAATGCTAAAGCATAATCTATAGTTTTATCTTCATACTTATTAATTATTCATCGCAAGATAGATTAAGACAAATCTAATATTAAACTAATAAACTATCCAAGCATAATAGATAACTCAGAACATTAGAAAGTGTTCAATAACAATGAAAAAATCATTGCATTCTTGGAATAGGTAGAAAATTAAATTTTTTTTTTTTTTGAAGGGATTTCATTAACATACAGATAATATTCTTCACAAGAAAATAAAAGTGGGGATAAAAAAGAAGCTAAAGAATCAACCAACATTGAGGAAAACATGTCAGATGACAAAAAATTTAATCAACTCAAAGTAAATACAATCCCTAAGGGCTTAGTATCACTCAAAGAATTGTTTGGTAAGCATGATCAGTACATAAAGAAGAAAATAGAAGAGTTTCCCAAGGGATCTCCTAACTATGATAAGGTGAACATTGTTGTACCCTAGCATACCTCAAAATTTTAAATGATTTAAATAGGGACCCATAATTGCTAAGAAATATTATTTCATGATCCATACCAACATTAGGTATTCCAATGTTGATGCACAATTATTAATTTGATTTTGAAGTCTATTTACATTGTGAAATTCCAAAAGAAAAAAAATCAAATCTTGGGCATTATTCAATATTTATTTACCACCTTTGATTCTTTTTTAATTTCAGTGCTTATTCAAATTTAGGTTTTGCTTTAATTGAATAACATGACCAACAAAAATATTTTAGCATATTGAAGCTTTGATGTGTAACATCCCATTCATGGGGTTTAAATTTTTATTGAGTTCCTTAGATCATGGCATCTATCTGCATCTTGTGTACTCGTAGCCAACTATGGTTTTCATACAATTTATGGATCCTCTCATGCATCCAAATTCTTGAGATCATTCAACATGGGGGCATATTGCTCACTCATGACTCTCATCTTTCAAATTATATTCTAAGTCTTCTAAGTAACCAAGTAATTACAAGCTATCCACATGTCAATATCTCATTCACTTAGGAAACATCTAGTCTTGCAAAATTTTTAAGTCTTATGATCCCTTAGAGCCTCAAGAGTATGCCACATGATACAATCGCATTGATTAAAAACCTAACAGATCAAGGAATGGCCAATATATTCAAATTTATTGAGTAAATGAAATCATGATAAGTGTCATAACCCTATTCACTCATAACCCATTGAGGGACATATAAATTTAATAGCTAAATAGCCTTGAAGCCTCGAGATCATGCCACACGGTGATATCTCAATCACCTAGAATCTATGGGAGGAAAAATACATAATTGACATTTAAATGCTTCCTATATTAGAAAAATCATGCCAAGTGGACAAATTAAATTAATGTGACCCTTGAAGGATAAAAAAAGTAGGGTTTCAAAGCTTAATCCCCTTGAGTAAACATGATCATGTATTATAAATTCTTCATCTCCAACCTGAACTTACATCTCAAGGTAAAGTTGTATATATTTTGACTTACACTTGCTTACCTATTACTTCAAAAATTCCTCTATTTTACCTAATTATTTCTTACTTCAATCCATTACATAATTTAATCACCAATAAAATATTGACTCTACATCTTTCTCTAATAGTCACATAAAATTCATCCTCATCATCCCCACATTTACATTTTTATCATCACCTTTCATCCAAACATTAAATAGTATATCATAAGATGATATTATTACAATTATTTATATCAAGGCCACTAAGTAAAAGATATTGGAACAACTCAACCATTCCATTTTCCTCTTTTCTCAAGCCAATTATATGTAAAGCTAAAAACTAGATGGGATCTATTCCACAACATTACAATCTATATTTTATGATCTAGTACTAAGCTAGGACTATATATACACACAATACACTATGTGTGTGAGGGAGATCCTTAATTTATATTGAAGTAATATCTCCTTGTTTTTCCTATAAAAATGGGTTGGAGAGCCCTAACCACACCCCACTTAGTGGTTGAGCATTTCATATATTTTAATACTTTATAGTTTTTTTATCCTATAGTTGATTTTGACTATTTTGATCCTTAAAACCAACAAAATGTCTTACAAATCACCATTTTCCAATGGAGAGATTTAGGATAAAAATACATATGGTTCTCCCACCTATGTATATATATGCTCAATAGTGATAAGCTAGAACACAATGCAACCTGTTTGGATTTTGACACTTGACAATATACAATTTTTACCTTACTTTAAGTGTTTAGTCTTTTATTATGGCTTGTTCCTTTGAGATTTTATAAGATATTAAAGTTTTAGGATAGTGTCTCAAGGATGTGGAAATGTATTCCTTAATGTGTAACTAGTATTACAAGTGGGTTCTAGATAAGTGCTAGATAGGACTAACCTTAGGGAATCTTGGTTGTTTCCCTAGTGACAACAAAGCACAATATTATGGGAATAAAGGTATCTATCTATAAATTCTCATTTCATATGAGTTCTATATAAGTCATTTAAAAAATAAAACATATGTGATAGTAAATTATGTATTATCCTAATAAAAACTAACTTGATTTTATTAAATAAATAAATAAAAATTAAAGACACGAGGTTTTGATAGTTCAAAAACAACATATCAATTTATCATAGTTATACTTTCACCTTAGATTAATGTTACCATTAGACTAAATATCAATTCCATTCTTCATCTCTCTAAAAAAATTTAATTTCTATCACTATCCTTTTAAGATCATTTATTTTAGGATCTCTATCTTTATGCGAAGGCTAGTATCCAATAAGTATTTTTAAAATTCTCTGGGAATGTAAATTAATCTTTAATGCATTATGTATATTTTATTAAATAAATCCACAAACATAATCCCTAGATATTCATATTCACTTTGATATTTTTTAGTATTATAAAAAGAAAACCCTTCTTTCCAAATATAGGTTTAATTTCTATTTATAATTTTATCTCAAATTTACATGGTTTTCCATTAATTATTTTATCAAATTACTATCCCTTCACATTATTCTATACCATGCTCAAAGAAAAACACAATATCTGCCACTTAAAATGATTATACAAAGAACAATAGGAATAAGTAAATCCTATTTGATTAGCTACATCAAACATAGCCTAAATTAAATTGTAGGGAGAACCAATTCTCCCCTTCTTCTTCTCACTCCAATTGGTGTAGCAAAATTTAACATAAATTCATCAACAATACATTTAAGAATTTATATTCTTATCCATGAAATTAAGGCACTTGAAGGACAAGTACTTAAAACTATCCAAGAAGAAATGAAACACATTGAATATGTACTCACCGATGAAATGAGCATCATAAGCCCAAAATATGCTTAGTAATATAGATAGTCGATTGTGTGAAGCATTTCCTCAACATGGTAACAAAGATTTTTGAGGATTTTTAATTATACTTGTTGGTGACCTTGGATAAATTACCCCATAAATGACATACTAATGTATGTGAGAAAGTCATTTTTCCACACTTTAGAAGGCATTCAACACAATTATAAAATTACTCAAAAATTTTTGCTAATAGGGATGTACATAAAATCATATACTATTTATAAATTTATTAACCAACATAAAAAATGTAAATATAATAAAATAAGACTAGAATATGTTCGTGTCAAGAACATCATCCTTCATAAATCCATAAATGAAGATTTCAAAGTGTGAACACATTTGTATGAAACTAATCAATTGAAAATAATGCATACCAAGTTAATGATAAAGTCATTAAACATTATAATAATAATATATAAAGAAAAATATATCAATGAGTATTTTACACAAGATAATGACACTCAAATTGATAAAACTATGCTTCTAGCTAAAGGACAAAAGAGTATGTTGACATGCAATCTATGGCTGAAATTAGGGTTGGTTAATGGAGCCATTGAAGAAATGGTTCACATTGTCTACCACATATATTCTCATCCACCTTCCTTACCCATGTACATGGTTGTTGCCTTTAACAAATATTTATTTCCTTCCATTCTTCCCCTTATTCTTATTCTCTATCTTTTTTATGTTGTACAATCCTTCTGCTATACTAAACTCAATGTCTGCTATTACTATGGTATTCTCCAAGCTCTTTTATGCCTTGTCTTATACACAGTCTAATGTTGTGTCACTAAATTCTATTTTGCTTCTCTCTATGATTACTGTTATGTCTAATTATTGATACACACTATTATTTTCTTTTCCCTCTTGTCTACTTCTGCTGACAATTTCCCCTACCACATCATTCCCCCAAAAACATTCAAATGACTCCCAAATTTAAAATTTAAAATTATTGCATTTAATTCTATTAAGTGGTTGAAGTGGTTGAGTGGAGATCAGAGGAGGTAGGTAAGAAAATAAGGCTATTTGGTTGTTCTATAAGGGGCAACCCTCTCACCATTTGCTTCTTGTGAATAAGGTTCAACCCTCCAAAGCTCAAATTCTCATCTCTGCCTAGGTTTTACACTATTGAAGGCTAGAACCTATCCATAAATCATCACGGGCATGAAAAATGGTTCTTTATATCCTTATACCATCCATTTTATTTTCTTTTATAATAAAATTTTTGAGAGCTACAATAACTTCTTGATAAATAATCTTGTATTTGTGCATTTTATCTCTCATCTGACTAACCATCACCACATAGATGTACTTGGGAGAATTGAATACATGATCCAATATCTTTTCTATGCATTTCAATCCATTATGAGCTGATTTGAATAAGTTCTTTTACGTTTGGTCCTTATTAGTGTTTTAGGGAGGTTTAAAATAAGTTTCAATGTTAACAATTGATCATAAAGGACATCCCCTTGAATGCAAAACCAATGCCTATAGATCTTATATAATACCCTTACCCATCTCTCCTTAATAGATCAAGTTTCCATGTAGAGGTTACATGTGCCAATGAATGTCTGAAAGTGTTTTTTAGGTCTTGAGAGCTCATTCTATGAATTAGAGAAGGCCTAAATCATTGCTTCATAAAATTTACTTTAAACCATGACCTCAAAATTTGTGAACATGCATAAAAATACATATATTATCTCTATCCATGCTCATATATACATAATTTCCTTGAAATTTGATCTTCATGCCTCACTAGGCCAGGTAGGATCTAAGAGAGGTCTAGGTGTGGGCTTAGTCTAAAGGTCCTACCCTTATAGGCTCACCTTGAAAATCTAATTAATTATAGAATGCCTTGATATCATGCTCAAAAATTTCCAAATAACCTTCACATTCCAGTGTTCATCCATTTTTCATGCACACACCTCTTCATATCATGACTAGGCTCTTGACTAGGCTTCCTCTGCACTTTGTCATCAATGACCTATACCTTCATGAAACCATATAGAATTATTTGCCTTTAAATTATATTATGATAAAACTTTATCATGACAATACTCTCACAATGACAATAATCTCTCAATGCACCTTGTCACATCACATATTGCGAACTAGGTTTAGTCACCTTTGACATCAACCTTCTTAAGTTTCCCCTTTGACATCAATGACAATACTCAACACTTGAATGCTTGATCATAGGAGGAAGTGGATAACCTATTAAACCTTTATTCATGGGTTTGAAAAGAACCTATTATCTCATCCAATATCACTTGCCTAAAATCTTTTGACTCTTCTTTTGTAACCACTATAGGGTCAAATTTGATTGGAAGGCTCATCAACACCTTCTCTATGATCCTATGATCTTCAATGGTATCACCACATGTCTTGATTTGGTTGATAATATTTATTGTCCTTGTGAAGAAGTCATTGATAGAATCATTCTCCTTCATTTTTAGGGTCTTAAATTCCATTCTTGAGAGCTACAACTTGAAAAGCTTCACCTTATCACTCCCTTGATAAGCATTTTGCAAAATGTTCCTTGCTTATATGGAATGGACAACTACTAGTTTCTCAGGAAAGATTAAATCAACCATTGCCATTTATATGTAGCTAATTACCTTAGCATCCTTTCTCTTAATATCTTTTAATATATATTCCTTTGTGCTTGGGTTAATGTACTAAAGCCTACTAGGTCTATTACCTCATTATATCCACCTTAAACTAACTCCCGTAGCCATTGAGAGTTGAATATGGTTTTCATTTTGATGCTCCACACATTATAGTTATTTCCATTAAATGTAGGGGGTTTCTGACATGAAATAGAACTACCTGATACCATGTATAAATGGGATTAAAACCTATGGGATTTGATAATATTATTTGGTAGAAAATATAAAATTAAGTGTTAGCCTAGGTGGGTAGCAATTAACACTAGAAAATTAAATATAAAATTGAAACTTCATAGATAGTTTAGAGATGACATAAAAATGCTGTAAATGCACTAAAAAAAATAAAATATGGGAGGTAGTATGGATGGAAATAACACAATTTTTATTATATTAAAATGAATCTATCAACTGATTACATCAACTAAAAACTTACAGCTACAACTATTTACAAGTGACTCACACAAACTTCTATTTTTTTTTGGTAGTTTGCAGCTGCATTATATTATTATTTCTCTAGTATTCTACTTCTATTCTTCCCCTTTTTCTTTTTTTCTATCTATTTTGTGTTGTATAGTCTTGCTATTGTATTAAACTCAATGGCTATTGCTACTATAATATTCTCTAGACTCTTTTTTGCCTTGTCTTCTATGTACTTTGTTTCTATGTCACTAACTTCTATTTTACTTTTCCTCTCACTATTGCTGCATCTAATTTTTTATAAACACTAATGTTTGTCTTTACCCTTTTGTCCACTTTTGTTGACAGTTTCACCTACCATGTCATCCCCCTTAAAACATTTAAATGGCTCCCAAATTTCAAATTTCAAACTACTGCATTTAATTCTATTAGGTGGTTAGAATAGTTAATTAGAGAGCTGGGGAGGTAGGAAGGAAAAGAATAAAATAATATTTTAACATGAGAGAGAGGGGGAGACCTTGCCTTCCAAAAAAAAAATTATATTATTTTCAATGGATTCTCCCTTTTGTCCTGCACACTCTCACAAGAAATAGAAATGGAGATCCTCCTTTTAAGCCTTTTTTAATTCTTCTTTACTTTCACTATCTCCCATCCATCATTGAAAAGATTGGTTACATATTTTCTGTGTTTCACCTAATTGATAAATATGATACCTACCACCATCCCACAATATTAATACTTAATGTTGATTGTGATGGAAAGAGATGGGTAAACCATGGCAGATACCTTATTTCAAATTAGCCTTCCCTTTTAGATGACTACCTATACCTATTTTAGGGACCTCTCAATTGTAATAATTTTTGAATTACACATAAACATGTTTATTATCAATTTTATATAGTTAAATGAAAAAATATACAGTCTAATGTAAACATGATTCGGTCATATAAGATTTATAGGTTGTCAATTTCTAAGCCCAAGTAAGATCATAGACATGGCCGTAGTAATTTATAATTTTCATGGTATTGTGTAGGCATAATGCCATCTACTGTATCACTCATGATGATGAGTATGCCACATCAACAGCTAAGTGGTGGGGCCCTCATTTTTGTTATAACTTTCATCTCCATTTGTTATGGATATTTGGGAAAGATGCTCTAATCGTAGGGGATTAAGGGAAGGAGACCACTCATTGGGATTCTTAATTTTGGGATCTCATATTTCCATATTATGTCATCTCATGTTTTGAATATTTGGATTTGCATAGTTTAATGTTTCTTTTATTTTAAAAGGTCATCTCGAAGAAAAATACAATTAAGATTTTAAAAGTCATTCTTGTCTTACAATTCTTATCAATGTATAAGTACCTCAATTACAATCCAATATCTTAATTATTATAAAATAGATTAAGATATTCCCCTATAATTACTCTTTAATTTTATAAGCAAATTTTAATGAGAGGAAGATTTTTTTTTATTAATAATACTTTTATAAACAACATTCATTAAATTACAGAAGATTAAATGACTTGGTTTGCAAAGTTAAATCCATATAATGATTATGTATTGGCATTTTTCCAAGAGGCAAATGCAACTGATGTGAATCTAACACCTTTTTATATTTGACAGGTATCTAGAATTTTCCATTTTAGGAAGTTGAACTTATAGAGGGATAATATAACATTTGAATATGTTACCTTAAATATATTTATCCATCAAGATTTGTTATTATGGAAACTAAAAATATATGAAATAATGTTTTCTTTTATAATATGATATGCTTATTTAAAATATGACATTTCCATTTCCAACAAGATAATACATTCAACTAGGAAAATTTTCATACTTGGCTCATTGATTAGGATCAGGAGATCTTAACCGTCATTCATGCTATTCGGAGTCTCCTTATGGACCTAGTTCTAATCCTCATAAACTAAAAGATATAAATGGGGAAACATGTTATTACATTGAGATATCCATCCCTATGAATTTGATTTGTGTTGCTTCAATGTGGATGAATTGGAAGAAATGGAAAACAATTTGTTTTTTGGTTGAATTGGAGGTGAATTCAACAACTAATATATTGAAAAAGACATTGCTTATATTAAACTATTGAACAAACATTTCATATTATATTCTTACTAATGTGGAGTTAACCTAATTGCAATCAATCATGTATTTGTGTAAACTAATGGAGGCCTTTTCAAATTTAATTAGATCATTAATTTTTATATTACTACCTAACACCGTTTTTATTCCTCATGTATTTTTGGTAATAATCACAATGTTAAGGGGCCAACTTAACATATTAGAATTGAAAACATTTGCCGATAGGGGCAATAATTAACATAATTCACTAATTCAAGGTTTATGCCCTCTAGATTATGTCTCCATTGAAAAAACTTTTAAAATACAATTAATATATTAAAATTCATTCTCACTTACAATTCTTATCAATGTAAAAGTACCTCAATTACAATCCAATCATGTAATTATAATAAATTAGGGATAGGCTTTAACTATCTCAAGCTTACATCAATAATTCATTAATTACACACAATAACTGACTTATGAGAAGGTAAAAAAAAATTCTTTCTTGCTCAATAAAGTGTTTAAAAGTTTTTAATTTGGTAGGGATGAACCAAATATATATATATATATATATGTTTCTTAAATTACTTATAAAAATCAAGTATATATAGTGAAAAGAGTCCTTAGTGAGGGGATAAGCATGCAAAATTGTCATCAATGCCCCCATTAAGGATGAAAATTAAAACATAAATGAAGTCTAACTTAAATTGACATCTTATTCCTTATCCAATGTATTACTATTTTATTTGAAGTATCCAAGTTGTGATGGGGGTGCATAAGTACTTATTGTACACTTTATTTGTTTAAGATCAATTTACATGCTAAAACTCCACTTTGTCTTCTACCAACTCCTACAAGCTTACATGATGAAAATACACTTTGAAAAGTCCTTGATTAATTTGAATTATTATCCTTGATTTTTGTGTAGAGGGAATATATGATATTATTGAGGTTTTTTGGGTATTATTTTGAATTTAAATTATGATGGTGCATTGATGATCCACAACTTTAGCTCCTCATTTGATGATTTTTTGACCATGTACACATTCTTATTTTGCATTAAAAGCTCCATGAGCATGATGAAAGACATGTAAACTTAAAGTAAAGGGTAAATAATAAAAAATATACCTTATATCAGATAATTTGAGGCCTATCACAATGTCTTTCATGGCTCTTGATGATGACTTAGTTCAAATTTTTAGATGTGAACTCTATTATTGCCTAAGAAGCTCTTGAGAGAGATATATATCCTTTAATTAATGGATTAAAAGGGTTTAAAATATATTTATATAATTTATATAACCTTTTAACTCCTAAATACAAAGTTTAAATGCATTTAGATCAATAAAACTTGAGTTCTTGCACTTTTGGGCTTCTCGAGAACTATTTTTCAACATTTTTGCATGCACAAACCTGTAATTTTAAATTTGGTATATTTTATGATATTTTATAGACATGATAACACAAACAAAATTTTTAAATATTTATTGTCACTTTATATTCAAATTTAATAATATTTGAATTAATGAAACTCAAGTTATGCTCCTTTTTGTGCTTCTAGGCTCTCTTAGGGTAGCAAGTATCCCTGTTTAGTAATTTTACTATATTCTATAATATACATGGTCTAAATAGATAATTATTTATTTTTAAGTTATTTATTTACCCAATATATATTTAAAATCATTTAAATTCTATGTTAAATTTCAAAAACACTCCAAAAATGCACTTTTAGGTCTGCAGGCTTATAGGTGCTCATTTCTCATGCATGCTTGTCAGCTAAGCCCATTTTCCATGTATAAAAAATTGTTAATGATTTTATTTTGGTATAATGTGTCTTGATATAATTTATAAGGAATAAAAATCATTCATCATGTTTTATAAATCTTCAAAACACTTCAAAAGATCAAAATTTCAAAGTCCATGTTCTCTAGATAAGGTTTTGAAGGCTTTGGAGCAGTCTTATTTCTTAAAAATTGTTCATAAAGATTAATATTTATTTATGATACTAAAAAAAATTATATAGTATTAAATAAACCTATTAAACCTTCATATTAACCATTCTAATCCATGAAACATCTTCACCAAGATATCACATTTGTTTTGAGATAATTTCAAGCTTGAAAATCAAATTTGAAAGAGATTTGAGTTATCTTAACATAATTAAAGCATATTTTGAGTTCCTAACCATTGGAAAATGTTTTATAAATATCCATGAAGTTTATAAATCCGTGTACAATCCTTTTCCCACGTAGGAACCAATAAAAATCCAATTTTTTGCCTTAAAAATGAATGAAAATTGCCCTTACATCCTTGCATATGAGTTGGAGCACCAAAAGAACTTTAAAACTTATATATATGCATGAAAAATATATAAAAATAATTTAATAAATGTATTAAACTTATTATTCACCTCAAAATATGTGACACCTTTCATTTTCTTACAATTTTCCTTTAATTTCCTTTACCCATGACTTGACAAGCTTTAAAGACTTGAGATGGTCAACCAAGAAGTAGTTATGAAGACAAAAAATTAACTAAGAATATATATGGTGTACATAAATTGGATATATTAAAATTAAATTAACATTATTTTTTTCAAAAATACATTAATTTTTTCAAAAGTGTCTTAAAACATACTAAGACGGCATAATAAATACATAATTCTTGCAATTAGACTCCTAGACTAAGGGAAAATCTCAATATGACCTAAATATGAATTAACTAAGAATATTGGCACTAATAAAAAGATGTAAATTATGATGAAATACATTATGAACTTAGCATACTCAATGACAAAAATAATGGTGATTGAAAAGGTCAACAATAACTTTATACTTAGTATACTCATTAAGATCATAGAGAGTCTACCTTGTTCTCACCCAATTGGCCAATGTAGGTATAGTAAACAAGGTAAAATAGTTACATCTACAATTTAACATAGAACAAATCATCAAAAACTTTAGATGTGTCAATGATACCATCACCAAGAGAATTTTACATGCATCAAATGAAGATTGGGGAGTCAGGATCTTTGAGGAATCAACTAATCTCATTTCTTAATATGGAAGCTACTTAATTAAATTCAAAACATTATTATATATTATATTAGGATAATTTGAAATTATTAATTTAATACTACCATGGTTAGAAAATGACAAAATATTGTTGATTAAAATGTGTAAACAACATAAATATATACATAAGATATGTAGGTAGAATCATGTGGCAGGTGTAGTATTCATAGTCACCATTGGCCATTACACTTGTAATAATTTCATATATGATAAAAATATTAAAGCTTCAGTAGCTCAATTCACAATACACCATCACATGAGTAGATCTTATTTTGACAATAAAGGATATGTAAGAGCTCATCTCGAGATATGCCCCTCATATATACATAAACCACATTTGGTTGCTTAATATGATGATTATATAGATGAATATCAAGTGTATAGGTGTGATTTGAGTTGACTAATTTTGTAATTAATAAAGTATTAAGTACCACTTAGGTGTTGGAAGAGATGAAAAATGATAGGATTAAATTCTTTGATTCATCTTATATCGAGAGAGTCATATCCTCATCTTTGCCAGTGATAAATTAGTTTGCATGAGATTTGATGGATATGTGGGTTAAAACCAAGTTACTATTGGAAATATCAATGAAATTTTTCAATGATTAACTTAAAAAATTTATAAGAACTGAAAACTAAAGGAGAACTAGGACCACTACCCTGCCAAGGCAAACTTCTGTATCAGTCTCTAAAGAAACTTACATGGGTATCTTTGGTACCATATGTATCCCATAAAATATTATATGAGGTGATCAATGTGGTTAAAATTCAATTCAACCCAAGTATCCAAGAAAGACCTATGGTCAAGTTTTTCTATAGTGAAAATTTTTCAAGCTAAAAATTAAGTGAAACTATAGTCCTCCTCCTCCTTGGGAGATGATAGCTCTCTATTGATTGATAACACCACACAAAAATATATCACCTCCAATCAAGGATTACATTAGTGATTAGCTACAATATTTTTTAAATTTATTTACCACATGCACTATCCTCCCTCTTCTTTCAAATTTTCTTGAAAATTTGATTTTGTCATAATCTACACCACCAAGGTACTCTAAATCATGATTCATTATGACTAACACATGAGAGAGCAAATGGTCTATTTGAGTGACACTAAATTTTATTAGATGTAAACGCTACTTGGAATGAATAAGAACGTGGTTAATGTATAATTTCCTAAATTTGATGCTATGTATAACCTCGTGGAGACTCCTTCTCCAAAGAAGGTAAAGGGCACATCAAGGTTAGTGTCAAATTCATATGGATCCCAATTCAAAAATAATATTGAGCCAAAGTTGAAATGAATGAAGAAAAAATGAATATATAAAATTATATCCATAAAATAATCTCATTTGGTATAGCTAATCATGAGAGTGATGTACACAACTTATGAGAAACTATTGAGAGAATGATCAAAAAGTTTGAGCAAGATGAGCTGACCCAAAAATAGTTTGAGGATCAAGTCTGATAACTTGTGGGTTATGTGAACTAATTTTTTAATATATTAAAGGATCCTACAATTCCAAAAGTAGACACTCCAACTTAAGTACCTAGGAAAAGTAGAGAGGGCATCTCAATTATAATCCAATACAATAACTATGGAAAAACTCTTGTGGCTTGGATTGAATAGTTATTTCTATATGGCTTGAAATATATAGAATTTGAGATAATTAAATTAAAAAATATAAGATTGATCAACAAGTTAAATGTCACCAAAATTATCTTACCTTTTTAGAAAGAGTGAAAAGGGATATAGAAGAGTTGTTAGCTATAAATGCCACATATCTAGTCAAAGTAAGATTTTTGTTTAAGAGAGAAAATTATTTCTCATATGAATAGTTGGTGATCAATCTGCATAAAATAGAAGTGTTAAATAAGGCAATGGAAGATGTAATTAAACAATTTAATGTTCAAGGTGAGAAGATGATTGAAATATGCTCAAATCTAGGGAGTTTACATTTTGAATTTCTCAAAGAAGATGATTTTTTATTATATATAGTGATTTTTGATGATGGTGTGTGTGAAAAATTAGTGCAAAATGAAAAATGTTGGTGTAATCATAGTGTGATAAAATGATTCAATAATGTATTGTGACTTTGGAGGTGTATGAAAACTTATTTCAAGGATTATTACTCTATGTGGACTCTAAATGTTAGGTGTTTTATCTCAATGTGTAGTTAGACGTTCTAAAATTTTATGTGTTAGCCTCTTATGTGCAAAATGGTTTGAACTATGGATTTATATTGATATTTTGGGAATTAATTCAGATGGGGTATAGTAAAATTGTAGGATTCCTTGCTACATGAATTTAATTTTGAAAAAATAGTCATTATTTTGTGGAAGGATGTGGATGGTAGAACTAGACACTACTAGGGAGCAAGATTGTCTAAATAGGGTGGTCATGTCCAAATAATAAAGATAGTAAAATAAAAGTGTAGATTAATCTAAAAGTGAGATTAGATTGTTGGATAATGATATTTTGACATCATTTTTTTCTTTTAGGAATGAATCATCCATTATAGGAGTGAAATGGGATATAGAAGAAATGTTTGCTACAAATCTCGAATATCTAGTCAAAGTAAGATTTTTTGATAAGAGAGAAAATTATCTCTCATATGAATAGCTGGAGAGAATTCTGATTAAAATGGAAGTGTTAAATAAGTAAATGGAAGATAAAATAAAATAATTGAAAATTTGAGGAAAAACATTTGAAGATATAAACCCATTTTGTTAAAACATTTTAAAAATACAAAACATTTTCTGACTTGGTTCCCACACAACAACATAGTTTTGTTCTTGTACCATTTGTCTCTATGAAGGAAAAAATGAATCAAAAAATGATAACAATAGTTTATCCAAGTATTTTATAATATTATAATTTTAAAAGGATTTAGAGTGTGATTTGGGTGTTTTTTAATCTAAGGAAAGAATGTGGTACCCTAGGTACACCGAAGTTCTAGTTGGCTCCTGTAATCTCCTAGTGAAGAATTGAAGGGTGAAGTGAACATTTTCATGATCATTGTAGCTTTATACACAAAACCACATAAATAATTAATACTATTGAACACATCTAGGAATATTTATGCCCTTGCTGAGGTTGTTTTCCACATTATCATATCATCCATAATGAGGTTTAAGTACATGGGTTATGAGCCTATGTTTATTTTAGAGAATGACATCCCAAAGATTAGTGACTTTAAGATTGGAAATGTGAACCATAAGAGTTCAAAAATATAATGAATGTATAATATTTAAATCCCATCGTACCCTCTTATCAATGAATAGTTACCAGAGGTAACTGGTTTTCCCGTCTCCATGCAATGTTCAGATCTAGTGTTTGAAAAAATAATTATGTCTTTTTCTTCACTTGTAATGCTAAATAAATATACTATAAATGATAAATAGATAGAATGGAAAAAAAGGTTAACAGTTGAATTTGTGCTTGACCTCAACACCCCTTAAGTTGATTGTTATCTACATAAAAATAGTCTAAGGAGGGATCAAACTCCATGTATTTCTCCCATGTTACAATGGTGTGTGTAAAATATTGGTGTAAAATGCAAAATGCTGGTGTAATCCTAGTGTGATAAAATTCTTCAATAATGTATTATGAATTTGGAGGTGTATGCAAAATTAGTTTAGGTATACTTACACTTTGTGGAATTTGAATGTTAGGTGCTTTATCTCAATGTGTAGTTATATGTTCTAGTTATTTTCTATGTGTTAGTCTCCTATGTGAAAAATGGATTGAAATGTGGATTTATATTGATAGTTTGGGAATTCCTTCAGATGGGGCATATGAAGCTTGTAGGATGACCCGTTGCATGAATTGAAATTAGAAAATCTAGATGTTGTTTGGTGGGAGGATGTGGCTGGTAGAACTAGACACTACTAGGGAACAAGATTGTTTAAATATGGTGGTCTTGTCTAAAGAGTAGAGATAACTAAACTAAATGTGTGGATCAATCTAAAAGTGAGTTTTGATTGCTGGATAGTGATATTTTGATATAACTAGTTACTTGTAGGAATGGATATTCCATAATAGGAGTGAAATAATGGTAATCAAAAGACCATGGAATCAGGGATGAGCCATGTCCATATAAGGAGTGGTCACAAGTGCATTATTTTAGCTTAAATTTTAATTTTTATCTACATCAATCTATTCTATCATACATATATAAATAAGATAAATGGATACTATACAAGGGTTTTTTGATGCTTATTATAATTTTTATTGAATGGAAGAAGGAAACTTTGTGTTCACTCATCCATTGAGAATACAAAGGAAATTTTATAAGTTTGCGTCTTACAGTTTCTCTTTGTAGACATGTCTTATTCATACATTTAATGCATATCTCTCATCTCTCAAGCACTACTTGTTTCATTGTCAAATTTTTAAACTACATTTATAATTTTTCTTGTCATACATAAGATATATACTATGTTTTCTTGTCTATGTGAATAAAATTGAGATACAAATCACTCAAGATAGTTAAATTTATTATAGGAAATGGACCTAAAATTTATTTTGAAACACCTCATAAAGGGGTTTAGCCTAATTATATAGATTCTACTCCTTAGAATCATATGGCTTCTTCTCTTTATAATGGAAAAAATTGTATCTTTTATATGTTTTTTCTTTAATAGAGAATTGCAACTGAATAATTACATCATTAATTAAAAAGCTTAGGAAAATGTAATGCCAACTAAGGTAGTACTTGTATTGGGATTTAAACACACAAATATGCTTAGTTACTATTATCATATGAAATTAAAACAAGTTCCTATTATTGGGAAAATAAAAGAAGCTAAAGTATCCATAGCGATTTTATGTAGAAAATAATCAATATGACAATCTTAGTGGTGTATATTTATCTAAGCTATGGGATTTTGTTGAGCAGATCCTTTTGCAAGGATCTGAGTGGAAATATTTAGATGGATTGGATCCATGCTACCATTCTATTGAAGTAAATTAAATAAAAACTCCTACCAGAATGTAAAACTCAAACATCTGATAGAAAAATCAAAATATCCCAAAATGTATATTTTATATGAAGAAATACGTCTTGGTACATACACGATGATGATATTTTTTTTTGGAATTGACCAAATTATTGAAGGAGATATAAATAATGTGTGGAACTTGGAATTTATTCATTTTTAGGATTAGGGGTTAGAATACTTATGATTTCTCCTTAGAGTGAGTTGTTACCTTTCTCCTACAAGCTTCAATTCAAGTGTACTAATAACACAACCAAATATAAAGTGTTACTCCTAGGATTGAAAGTGGAAAAATAAATGGGAATCCAAAATATTATGGATAAAAAAGACACATAAATAATAGTGAAACTAGTATGGATCCAATACTAACTCAAGAATGATAGACCAAAATATTATAGAAACATATTCTAGAATTTCATTGAAGTATTCAAATCCTTCAATAATGTAGTTGTCGCAAGGGAATAAAATGCTAAAGCATAATCTCTAGTTTTTTCTTCATACTTATTAATTCTTCATCCCAAGATAGATTAAGACAAATATAATATTGAACTAATAAACTATCCAAGCATACTAGATAACTCAGAACATTAGAAAGTGTTCAATAACAATGAAAAAATCATTGCATTCTTTGAATAGGTAGAAAATTTACAAATTTTTTGTTTTGAAGGGATTTCATCAACATACAAATAATATTATTCATAAGAAAATAAAAGTGGGGATAAAAAAGAAGCTAAAGAATCAACCAATATTGAGGAAAACAAATTAGATGAGAACAAAGTTAATCAACTCAAAGTAAATACAATCCCTAAGGGCTTAGTATCACTCAAAGAATTGTTTGGTATGCATGATTAGTACATAAAGAAGAAAATAGAATAATTTCCCAAGGGATCTCCTGACTATGAGAAGGTGAACATTGTTTTACCCTAACATACCTCAAAATTTTAAATGATTTAAATAGGGACCCATAATTGCTAAGAAATATTATTTCATGATCCATACCAACACTAGATATTCTAATGTTGATGCACAAGTCTATGTTTGGTTTTGAATTCTATTTACATTGTAAAATTCCAAAAGAAAGAAAATCAAATCTTAGTCATTATTCAAGATTTATTTACCACCTTTGATTCTTTTTCTAATTTCAGTGCTTATTCAAATTTAGGTATTGCTTTAATTGAATAACATGACCAACAAAAACATTTTAGCATATTTGAGCTTTGATGACCAACATCCCATTCTTGGGCTTCAAATATTTATTGAGTTCCTTAGATCATGGAATCTATCTACATCTTGTGTACTCGTAGCCAACTATGGTTTTCATATAATTTATAGATCCTCTCAAGCATCTAAATTCTCAAGATCATTCAACATGGGGGCACATCCCTCACACAGGAATCTCAATTTTCAAATTATATTCTAAGTCTTCAAAGTAGCCAAGTCATTATAAGCTATCCACATGTCAAGATCTCATTCACTCAAGAAACATCTAGTCTTGTGAAAATTTTAAGCCTTACTATCCTTTAGAGCCTCAAGAGTATTCCACATGGTACAATCCCATTGATTAAAAACCTAACAGATCAAGGCATGAACAATATATTCAAATTTCTTGAGTAAATGAAATAATGACAAGTGTCATAACCCTATTCACCCATAACCCATTGAGGGACATACAAATTCAATATCTAAATAATCTTGAAGCCTTGAGATCATGCCACGTGGTGATATCTCAGTCACCTAGAAGCTATGGGATGAAAAATACATAATTGAAATTTAAATGCTTCCTATATTCATAAAATCATGCCAAGTGGAGAATTTCCATTAATGTGACCCTTGAAGGATAAACAAAGTAGGGTTTCAAAGCTTAATCCCCTTGAGTAAACATGATCGTGTATCATAAATTCTCTATCTCCAAACTGAACTTGCATCTCAAGGTAAAGTTGTATATATTTTGACTTACACTTGCTTAACTATTACTTCACAAATTCCTCTATTTTACCTAATTATTTCTTACTTCAATTTATTAGATAATTTAATCACCAATAAAATATCGACTCTACATCTTTCTATAATAGTCACATAAAATTCATCCTCATCATCCCCACATTTACATTTTTATCATCACCTTTCATCCAAGCATTAAAAATTATATCATAAGATGATATTATTACAATTATTGATATCAAGGCCACTAATAAAAAGATATTGGAACAACTCAACCATTCCATTTTCCTCTTTTCTCAAGCTAATTATATATAAAGCTATAAAATAGATGGGATCTATTCCAAAACATTACAATCTATGTTTTATGATCTAGTACAAAATTAGGACTATATATATACACAATACACTATGTGTGTGAGAGAGATCCTTCCTTTCTATTGAAATAATATCTCCTTGTTTGCCCTATAAAAATGGGTTGGAAAGCCCTAACCACACCCCACTTACACAACTACTTCTTATGCTTTTAAGATAAATTATGGGGTGATGCACCAAAATTAAATACCTTAAATTGTTTGGACACACACAAAATCAAATCAAAGAGAACTTACACATACAAAAATCACATTTAACCAATGAATCTTGAGCATAAGTGTTTTGTAGAAAGGATTTAGCTTATAATAGTACCTAGAAGGATGACCACTAGTCTTAGGAAGCTCAAATGGCATTCATCACAACTATTAATTGCATAAAATCTAAGATAAAAACTATAAATTGTACAAGATATATTTTGATGCATAAATTTACAAAAAATTGGACATAAATTAGGGTTAGGCTATAACTATCATAAGCTTCCTTCAACAATTCATCAATTACACACAATAACAAACATATGAGAAGGTAAAATAAGTTTCTTTATTGCTCAATAAGGTTTTTATAAGTTTGAAATTTGGTAGGGATGAACCAGAACTATCTAGAGGTATCTTAAATTACTTATAAAAATTAAGTACATATAGTGAAAAGATTCCTTAGTGAGGGGATAAGCATGCAAACTTGTCATCAATGCCATCATTAAGGTTGAAAACTAAAACATAACTAAAGTCTAACTTATATTAACATATTATTCCTTATCTAATGTATTACTACTTACGTTGAAGTTTTCATGTTGTGAGGGGGATGTATAAGTCCTTGTTGGAGGCTTAAGGTTGTTGAATATCAAGTTGCCTGCTGAAATTCCATTTTGTCTTCTACCAACTCATACAAGCTTGGATGATGAAACTCTACTCTGAGAAGTCCTTGATTTATTTGAATCATTATCCTTGATTTTGGTGTAGAGATAAGATATGATCTTATTGATGTCATTTATGTCTTATTTTTAATGCTAATTATGATGATGCATTGATTATGCAAAACTTCAAATCCTCATTGGATGACTTTTTGACCATATACACATTCTTATTTTGAATTAAAAGATCCATGAGCAAGATTTAATCCTATAAAAATTAAATTAGAGGTTAAATAAAGAAACATATAATTTATATTAGATAATTTTATGCCTCTCACAATGTCCATGGCTCTTGATGATGACTTAGTTCAAATTTATAGGTGTAAACTCTATAAGTGTTTGAGTAACTCTTGAGAAAGAGATATATCTTATTAAATTAATTAATTAATTTATTAAAAAGTTTTAAAATGAATTTATTTAATTTATATAACCTTGTAACACATAAACACAAGTTTTAAATGCATTTAGATCAATAAAACTTGAGTTCTTGCACTTTTGGGCTTCTTGAGAATTAGTTTTCAACATTTTTGCATGCATAGGACTGGAATTTTAACTTTTGTATCCCTTAATGTATTGTAAATAAATTATACCAATAATTTTTAAAAAAAAATATATCCCCACATCTTTATTTCAAATTTCATAGGTTTTGAATTAATAGAACTTAAGTTATGCTCCTTTTTGTGCTTTTAGGCTCTCTCAGGGTAGCAAACATCCTAGTTTATTAATTTTTCATATTTTGAGATATACATTGTCTCAAGAGATCACTATTTATGTTAAGTTACTTTATTTACCCAATATACATTAAAAATAATTTAAATTGAATGCTCAATTGCAAAAACACTCAAAAAATGCACTTTTAGGTCTACAGGCCTCTAGGTGCTCATTTCTCATGCATACTTATCATATAGGTCCAATTTATATGTATACGACTTTTTTTAATGATTTAAAATATGTTTAATGTGTATTTATATCATGGATATGGCATAAAAATCATTCATAATGTTTTATAAATCTTTAAAGCACTTCAAAAGATCAAATTTTCAAAGTTCATGTTCTCTAGATAGGGGTTTGAAGGGTTTTAGAGCAATCATGATTATTAAAAATTGTTCATAAAGATACATAATTATTTATGATATTAAAAACCATTATATGGGAGTAAATAAACCTATTAAACCCTCCTATAAACCATTCTATTCCATGAAACATTTCCACCAGGACATCATATTGATTTTGGGGTAATTTTAAGCTTGGAAATCAATTTTGAGAGAGTTTTGAGTTATCTTAGCTTAATTAAAGAATATTTTGAGTTAATAACCATTGTAAAATGTATTATAATCATCCATAAAGTTGATAAATCAGTTAAAAATCCTTGACCCACCTATAAACCAATAAAAATTCAAAATTTTGCCTTTAAAAATGCACAAAAATTGCCCTTACATCCTTGCATATGAGTTGGATCACCAAAATATATTATTAAATTATATATATGCATTAATAATATCTAAAAATACTTGATTCAAGGTATTAAACTTATTATTCACCTCAAAATTCATGACTCCTTTCATTTTCTTGCAATTTTTCCTTTAATTTTCTTTACCATGCCTTGACATGCTTTAAAAGCTTGAGATGGTCAACCAAGAAGTGGTTATGAAGACCAAAACTTAACTAAAACTCTATATGGTGTACACTCATGGGAAATATTAAAACTAAATTAACCTTAACTTTGTTAAAAATACCTTAAATTTTTTAAAATAATATTAAAACATACTAAGAGGGCATAATGAATGCGTAATTATTATAATGAGCCTGCTAAACTAATGGAAAATATAAATATGAGATCAATATGAATTCACTAAGAATATTATAACTAATTAAAGATTGAAAAATATGATGAAATACCTTATGAACTTAACATACTCAATGATGAAAATAATGGTGATTGAGAAGGTCAACAATGACTTCATACTTGGTATACTCATTAGGATCATTGAGAATCTACATCATTCTCACCTAATTGGCCTATGTAGGTCCAAAAACCAAGGTAAACTAGTTACAGCTATAATTTACCCTATAAAAAAGTATAAAACACTTCATAAGGGTCAATTATGCCTTCAACATGAGAATTTTACATGCATCAAATGAATATTGAGGAGCTAAGATCTCTGAGGAATTAACTAATCTCATATATTAATATGGAAGCTAATTCATTAAATTCAAAAATTATTCTATATTAGATTATGAGATTTTGAATGTCTTCCCTTAAGACTCCCATGGTTAGAAAATGATAAAATATTTCTAATTAAAATGTGTAAACAACTCAAATATGTACATAAGATATGTAGGTAGAATCATATGGTAGGTGTAGTATTCCCAATCACAATTAGCCATTACTCTTGTAATAATTAGATAGGTTCTCAAAATATTGAATATTTAGTTACTTAGTTCACAATGAACCATCACATGAGTAGATCTTATTTTGACAACAAAGGATATGTAAGAGTTCATCTCAAGATATGTCCCTCATATGTACACAAACCACATTTGGTTGATTATATATGCTGATTGTATAGATGGATATGAAGTGTATAGGTGTTATTAAAGTTGATTTTAGATACTATTAAAATTTTGATTTTGCCACATTATACACCTCCAAGGTATCCTAAATCATGATTCATTCTGGCTAACACATGAAATTAAATGGTCTATTTGAGTGACACAAAATTTTAGTGGATGTAAACACTAATTGGAATGAATAAGAATGTGGTTGATGCATAATTTCCTTAATTTGATGCTATAGAAAATCTCCTAGAGACTCCTCCTCCAAAGAATGCCAAGGCCACTTCAAAGTTCATGTCAAATTCATATGGATCCCAGTTGAAATAAATTATGAGCTAAATATTGAAAATAATGAGGAGGAAATTAATATATATATAATTATATCCCTAATAGAATCTCATTTGTTATAGCTACTCATGAGAGAGATGTACATAACCTATTAGAAAATATTGAGATAATGATCAAAAAGTTTGAATAAGATGAGCTCACCTAAGAATAGTTGGAGGAACAAGTCTGATAACTTGTGGGTTATGCGAACTAATTTTTTAATCTAGTAAAGACTCCTATATCTCCATAAGTATACACTCCAACTTAATTACCTTTGACTAGTAGAGAGGCCATCTCAACAATAATCTAATACAATAATTATGGAAAAAATCTTGAGGCTTGGATTGAACAGTTGTTTTTATATGGTTTGAAATATATAAAATTTGAAATAATTGAGTTAAAAAAAAATAAGATTGATCAAAATGTTTAATTTCACCAAAATTAGCTCATTTTTCTAGAAAGAGTGAAAAGGGATATAGAAGAAATGTTAGCTACAATTCTTGAATATCTATTTAAAGTAAGATTTTATATGAAGAAATACGTCCTGGTACATACACGATGATGATATATTATTTTTAGAATTGACCAAATTTATTGAAGGAGATATAAATAATGTGTGGAACTTGGAATTTTATGGAATTTATTCATCTGTAGGATTAGGGGTTAGAATACTTATGATTTCTCTTTAGAGTGAGTTGTTACCTTTCTCATACAAGCTTCAATTTGAGTGTACTAACAACACAACCAAATATAAAGTGTTACTCCTAGGATTGAAAGTGGAAAAATAAATGGGAATCCAAAATATTATGGCTCAAAGAGACACATAAATAATAGTGAAACTAGTATGGATCCAATACTAACTCAATAATGATAGACCAAAATATTATAGAAACATATTCTAGGATTTCATTGAAGTATTCAAATCCTTTAATAATGTAGTTGTCCCAAGGAAATAAAATGCTAAAGCATAATCTATAGTTTTATCTTCATACTTATTAATTATTCATCCCAAGATAGATTAAGACAAATATAATATTAAACTAATAAACTATCCAAGCATAATAGATAACTCAGAACATTAGAAAGTGTTCAATAACAATGAAAAAATCATTGCATTCTTGGAATAGGTAGAAAATTTACAAAATTTTTGTCTTGAAGGGATTTAATTAACATAAAAATAATATTCTTCACAAGAAAATAAAAGTGGGAATAAAAAAGAAGCTAAAGAATCAACCAGCATTGAGGAAAACATGTCAGATGACAACAAATTTAATCAACTCAAAGTAAATACAATACCTAAGGGCTTAGTATCACTCAAAGAATTATTTGGTAAGCATGATAAGTACATAAAGAAGAAAATAGAAGAGTTTCCCAAGGGATCTCCTGACTATGAGAAGGTGAACATTGTTGTACCCTAACACACCTCAAAATTTTAAATGATTTTAATAGGGACCCATAATTGCTAAGAAATATTATTTCATGATCCATACCAACATTAGGTATTCTAATGTTGATGCACAAGTCTTAATTTGCTTTTAAAGTCTATTTACATTGTAAAATTCTGAAAGAAAGAAAATCAAATCTTGGGCATTATTCAATATTTATTTACCACCTTTGATTCTTTTTTTAATTTCAGTGCTTATTCAAATTTAGGTTTTGCTTTAATTGAATAACATGACCAACAAAAATATTTTAGTGTATTGAAGCTTTGATGCGTAACATCCCATTAATGGGGTTTAAATTTTTATTGAGTTCCTTAGATCATGGCATCTATCTACATCTTGTGTACTTGTAGCCAATTATGGTTTTCATACAATTTATAGATCCTCTCAAGCATCCAAATTCTCAAGATCATTCAACATGGGGGCATATTGCTCACTCATGACTCTCAGCTTTCAAATTATATTCTAAGTCTTCTAAGTAACCAAGTCATTACAAGCTATCCACATGTCAAGATCTCATTCACTTAGGAAACATCTAGTCCTGCAAAAATTTTAAGTCTTATGATCCCTTAGAGCCTCAAGAGTATGCCACACGATACAATCCCATTGATTAAAAACCTAACAGATTAAGGAATGGCCATTATATTCAAATTTATTGAGTAAATGAAATCATGATAAGTGGCATAATCCTATTCACTCATAACCCATTGAGGGACATATAAATTTAATATCTAAATAGCCTTGAAGCCTCGAGATCATGCCACATGGTGATATCTCAATCACCTAGAATCTATGGGAGGAATAATACATAATTGACATTTAAATGCTTCCTATATTCACAAAATCATTCCAAGTGGACAAATTACATTAATGTGACCCTTGAAGGATAAACAAAGTAGGGTTTCAAAGCTTAATCGCCTTGAGTAAACATGATCATGTATTATAAATTCTTCATCTCCAACCTGAACTTGCATCTCAAGGTAAAGTTGTATATATTTTGACTTACAATTACTTACCTATTACTTCAAAAATTCCTCTATTTTACCTAATTATTTCTTACTTAAATCCATTACATAATTTAATCATCAATAAAATATCGACTCTACATCTTTCTCTAATAGTCACATAAAATTCATCCTCATCATCCCCACATTTACATTTTTATCATCACCTTTCATCCAAGCATTAAATAGTATATCATAAGATGATATTATTACAATTATTCATATCAAGGCCACTAAGGAAAAGATATTGGAACAACTCAACCATTCAATTTTCCTCTTTTCTCAAGCCAATTATATGTAAAGCTAAAAATTAGATGGGATCTATTCCACAACATTACAATCTATGTTTTATGATCTAGTACTAAACTAGGACTATATATATACACAATACACTATGTGTGTGGGGGAGATCCTTAATTTATATTGAAGTAATATCTCCTTGTTTGTCCTATAAAAATGGGTTGGAGAGCCCTAACCACACCCCACTTAGTGGTTGAGCATTTCATATATTTTAATACTTTACAGTTTTTTATCCTATATTTGATTTTGACTATTTTGATCCTTAAAACCAATAAAATGTCTTAGAAATCACCATTTTCCAAGGGAGATATTGAGGATCAAAATACATATAGTTCTCCCACCTATGTGTATTTGTGCGCATATAGTGATAAGCTAGAAACACAATGCAACCTGTTTGGATTTTGACACTTGGTCTTTTATTAAGGCTTGTTCCTTTAAGATTTTATAAGATATTAAAGTTTTAGGATAGTGTCTCAAGGATGTGGAAATTTATTCCTTAATGTGTAAACTAGTATTACAAGTGGGTTCTAGATAAGTGCTAAATAGGACTAACCTTAGGGAATCTTGGTTGTTTCCCTAGTGACAACAAAAGCACAATATTATGGGAATAAAGGTATCCATATATAAATTCTCATTTCATATGATTTTTATATAAGTCATTTAAAAAATAAAACAAAGGTGATAGTAAATTATGTATTATCGTAATAAAAACTAACTTGATTTTATTAAATAAATAAATAAAAATTAAAGACACGAGGTTTTGATAGTCCAAAAACAACATATCAATTTTATCATAGTTATACTTTCACTTTAGATTAATGTTACCATTAGACTAAATATAAATTCCATTCTTCATCTCTCTAAATTTTTTTAATTTCTATCACTCTGCTTTTAAGATCATTTATTTTAGGATCTCTATCTTTATGCGAAGGCTAGTATCCAATAAGTATTTTTAAAATTATCTGGGAATGTAAATTAATCTTTAATGCATTAAGTATATTTTATTGAATAAATCCACAAACATAATCCCTAGATATTCAATATTCACTTTGATATTTTTTAGTATTATTAAAAAGAAAACCCTTCTTTCCAAATATAGGTTTAATTTCTATTTATAATTTTATCTCAAATTTACATGGTTTTCCATTAATTATTTTATCAAATTACTATCCTTTCACATTATTCTATACCATGCTCAAAGAAAAAACACAATATCTGCCACTTAAAATGATTATACAAAGAACAATAGGAATAAGTAAATCCTATTTGATTAACTGCATCAAACATAGCCTAAATGAAATTGTAGGGAGAACCAATTCTCCCCTTCTTCTTCTCACTCCAATTGGTGTAGCAACATTTAACATAAATTCATCAACAATACATTCAAGAATTTATATTCTTATCCATGAAATTAAGGCACTTAAAAGGACAAGTACTATAAATTATCCAAGAAGAAAATGAAACACATTGAATATGTACTCATTGATGAAATGAGCATCATAAGCCCAAAATATGCTTAGTAATATAGATAGCCGATTGTGTGAAAGCATTTCCTCAAGATGGTAACAAATATTTTTGGAGGATTTTTAATTATGCTTGTTGGTGACCTTGGATAAATTACCCCATAAATGACATACTAATGTATGTGAGAAAGTCATTTTACCACACTTTGGAAGGCATTCAACACAATTATAAAATTACTCAATTTTTTTTGCCAATAGGGATGTACATAAAATCATATACTATTTATAAATTTATTAACCAACATAAAAAATGTAAATATAACAAAATAAGACTAGAGTATGTTCATGTCAAGAACATCATCCTTCATAAATCCATAACTGAAGATTTCAAAGTGTGAACACATTTGTATGAAACTAATCAATTGAAAATAATGCATACCAAGTTAATGCTAAATTCATTAAACATTATAATAATAATATATAAAGAAAAATAGATCAATGAATATTATACACAAGATAATGACACTCAAATTGATAAAACTATGCTTCTAGGTAAAAGACAAAAGATTATGTTGACATCCAATCTATGGCTGAAATTAGGGTTGGTTAATGGAGCCATTGAAGAAATGGTTCACATTGTCTACCACATATATTCTCATCCACCTTCCTTACCCATGTACATGGTTGTTGCCTTTAACAAATATTTGTCTCCTTCCATTCTTCCCCTTATTCTTATTCTCTATCTTTTTTATGTTGTACAATCCTTCTGCTATACTAAACTCAATGTCTGCTATTACTATGGTATTCTCCAAGCTCTTTTATGCCTTGTCTTATACATAGTCTACTGTTGTGTCACTGACTTCTATTCTGCTTCTCTCTATGACTACTATTGTGTCTAATTGTTGATACACACTATTATTTGTCTTTTCCCTCTTGTCTACTTTTGCTGACAATTTCACCTACCCACATCATTCATCCAAAAACATTCAAATGACTCCCAAATTTAAAATTGTTGCATTTAATTCTATTAAGTGGTTGCAGTGGTTGAGTGGAGATTAGGGGAGGTAGGTAAGAGAATAAGGTTGTTTGGTTGTTCTATAAGGGGCAACCATCTCACCATTTGCTTCTTGTGATTAAGGTTCAACCCTCCAAAGCTCAAATTCTCATCTCTACCTAGGTTTTACACTATTGAAGGCTAGAACCTATCCATAAGTCATCATGGACATGAAAAATGGTTCTTTATATCCTTATACCATCCATTTTGTTTTTATAATACAAAATTTTGAGAGCTACAATAACTTCTTGATAAATAATCTTGTATTTGTGCATTTTATCACTCATCTGACTAACCACCACCACATAGATGTAATTGGGAGAGTTGAATACATGATCCAATATCTTTTCTATTCATTTCAATCCATTATGAACTTATTTGAATAAGTTCTTTTACGTTGGGTCCTTATTAGTGTTTTAGGGAGGTTTAAAATAAGTTTTGGTGTTAACAATTGTTCATAAAGGACATCCCATTAAATACAAAACCAATGCCTATAGATATTATATAATACCCTTACCCATCTCTCATGAATAGATCAAGTTTCCATGTAGAGGTTACACGTGCCAACGAATGTCTGAAAGTGTTTTTCAGGTCTTGAGACCTCATTCTATGAATTAGAGAAGGCCTAAATCATTGTTTCATACAATTTCCTTTAAACCATGACCTCAAAATTTGTGAACATGCATAAAAATACATATATTATCTCTATCCATGCTCACATATGCATAATTTCCTTGAAATTTGATCTTCATGCCTCACTAGGCCAGGTAGGATCTTAGAGAGGTCTAGGTGTATGCTTAGTCTAAAAGGTCCTACCCCTATAGGCTCACCTTGAAAATCTAATTAATTGTTCAATGCCTTGATATCATGCTCAAAAAGTTCCAAAAAACCTTCACATTCCAGTGTTCATGCATTTTTCATGAACACACCTCTTCATATCATGACTAGGCTCTTGACTAGGCTTCTTATGCACTTTGTCATCAATGAACTATACCTTCATAAAACCATATAAAATTAGTTGCCTTTAAATTATATTATGATAAAACTTTATCATGACAATACTCTCACAATGACAATAATCTCTCAATGCAACCTTGTCACATAACATATTGCAAACTAGGTTTAGTCACCTTTGACATCAACCTTCTTAAGGTTCCCCTTTGACATCAATGACAATACTCAACACTTGAATGCTTGATCATGGGAGGAAGTGGATAACCTATTCAACCTTTATTCATGGGTTTGAAAAGAACCCAATAGCTCATCTAATATCACCTACCTAAAATCTTTTGACTCTTCTATTGCAACCACTATAGGGTCAAATCTGATTGGAAGGCTCATCAACACCTTCTCTATGATCCTATGATCTTCAAGGGTATAAACACATGTCTTGATTTGGTTGATAATATTTATTGTCCTTATGAAGAAGTCATTGATAGACTCATTCTCCTTCATTTTTAGGGTCTTAAATTCCCTTCTTGAGAGCTACAACTTGAAAAGCTTCACCTTATCACTCCTTTGATAAGCATTTTGCAAAATGTTCCTTGCTTATATGGAATGGACAACTACTAGTTTTCTCAAGAAAGATTGAATCAACCATTTCCATTTATATGTAGCTAATTACCTTAACATCCTTTCTCTTATTATTTTTCAATATATTCCTTTGTGCTTGGGTTAATTTACTGAAGCCTACTAGGTCTATTACCTCATTATATCCACCTTCAACCAACTCCCATTGCCATTGAGAGTTGAATATGGTTTTCATTTTGATGCTCCACACATTATAGTTATTTCCATTAAATGTAGGGGGTTTCTACCATGAAATATAACTACCTAATACCATGTATAAAATGGGATTAAAACCTATGGTATTTGATAATAGTATTTGGTAAAAAATATAAAATTAAGTGTCAGCCTAAGTGGGTAGCAATTAACACTAGAAAATTACATATAAAATTAAAACTTCATAGATATTTTAGAGATGACATAAAAATGCTGTAAATGCACTAAAAAAAATAAATATGGGAGGTAGTATGGATGGAAATAACACAAGTTTTATTATATTAAAATTAATCTATCAACTGATTACATCAACTAAAAACTTACAGCTACAACTATTTACAAATGACTCACACAAACTTCTATTTTTTTTTGTAGTTTGCTGCTGCATTATATTATTCTTTCTCTACTATTCTTATTTTATTCCTCCCCTTATTCTTTTATTCTATCTATTTTGTGTTGTATAGTCTTGCTATTATGTTAAACTCAATGCCTATTGCTACTATAGTATTCTCTAGACTCTTTTTTGCCTTGTCTTCTACATAGTTTGCTGCTATGTCACTAACTTCTATTTTACTTTTCCTCTCACTATTGCTGCATCTAATTTTTTCTAGACACTAATGTTTGTCTTTACCCTTTTGTCCACTTTTGTTGACAGT
>JARHVA010000880.1:0-60000 GCA_037957365.1 Torreya grandis
CTAAAATGGTAAGATGAAGATCTAAATATCCTCAGTTAGAAACTCTAAAGACCTCTCCTATTAGGATTTAATGACACCATAATACAAAACCTCCAAGATAAGCTTCTAAACCTCTAACTCTCTCAAATGCTACTTAGGGGAAGAAATACAAAGGTAAGTAGAGTGTATGAATGTGATATATCATTTAGAAATTAAATATGACCCCTATATATGACTTAAATACCCAAAACTAACCCTAAACTCTAATACAATGGTATAGGCTAGGTTAATACAATTGGAAAATGTTTTGAATGACATAATTTGATATTAGCTAGGTTGATATAATACCAATGACAAAAGATAAACTCAAAACTATATCATGATGAATGATATAGTACATGGAAGAAAAAGTATGAAACAAAACATATTGGTAGGGCTAATACAATAGGATATAGGGAAGCTATCAAATCTAGATATAAATTAGATGGAGAGGTAAGAAGGAAAGAGACATATATGAGGCTAGACTGAGAATAATGATGGTATGATATAATTATATACAAACATATCTCAAAAAGTACCATGAGATAATCCCACCCCATTCCTGATGTAACATTTTAAGGCATGCATTTAGGGAGATTAATTCATGTCCTATAAGAGAAAGTATTAGCAAATCAATAAAATTCAAAAAATATCTTTTGTATAAAAAATCTACTAAAAATAGTAAATTATGAAAATTTGAAAAATCCATATAGAATTTTAGCGAAGAAAAATAGGTTTTTAATCTAATCAATATGACTAAAAAACCTCAAAGAAATTTGGAACTACAATCATTTTGGTCCAAATATCAACAAATCAAGGAATAACCCTAATTAGAGAATAAACATGAAGCTCTAGGGTAAAAGGAAAAAATTTCCAATTTGCACCTATGAAACTAGCTGAAATTCATAAATAATGAAAAAAATAAAACTTAAAGGAAGAAATATATAAACCCTAGAAATATGGATTTAACCCTAAGGGAAACCTAGGGGTTTTGCATGCCTAAGTTAATGAATAGGTTCACCGATATGTTTTATCTATTTTTGGATTATTGTGACCCTTAATAGCATAAAAAGTAGAATAAAATGTATGAATATTAAACAAATATGATTTAAATTAACTAAATATAGAAACTTTCTATTTATAAAAATAGTAAGAAGATATAATACTTAGTTTTTTTCAAAATTATTTAGGTGTGTGACTGATATAGTCATCAATGATGCACTAAAATAGGCTTGAGAGTGCTCAGATCTAGAAATAGAAGAGTTACACTTATTGGGACAAGTCCACGCTTCCATAGACACTTATATAATATAAAACCATCCATTTTGACTATTATAATTTTAGAATAATTATGGTATATACACCTATGTCTAACATATTTTTTTATATATTCATCTTCCTATGATCGAGCACAAACAACTTTTTTGCGTTTTATTTGTTTCAAAACCCTAGACCTTTGCACTCTACAATGAAACAATTATGAACAAGAAAAAAAGGGTGAAAGGAATGGGTTGAGATGAATTATATTACCCATATTACTAAGTTATTCCTACATATTTAATACTCCAAAGAGATAAGTCAAACCATATGTATCTCCCACCTAGTGGAGTGTGTGTAATTTGTGTAGTGCTAAGTGTTGTGAAATCCCAAGTGTAAATTTTAACACTTAAAAATTATGACTTGACCTTGAAAATAATATTCACACCTAGATTTAGGCTTATTGTAATAAGGGTTTTTATAATTTGGAAATTTAGGGAGATTTCTCTCAATGTGTAGAGTGTTTTATAGTGCATTCTTAGATAAGTGCTAGACGTAGATATGGGCTTAAGCTCGATGTATATTTATAGCTGAATATTTGGGTAATTTCTCCCAAATCAACATGAAACATGTAGGGGATAACCCAAATGAACAATTTAAATTTCATAAAATGATCTATAAAGGGTGCATAGATAGGTTTACCCCTTGTGGATAGGTCCATAGTGTGACACTATCTGAGGGAATGTAGACTTGTCCAAGAAATAAGAATAATGACTTAAGGTCATGGAAATAGTCTGAGAATGATATTAGCATGTTTATAAAAATAATAAGAAAGTTTTGTGAAGTACTACTGATATTTTTAAAAGATAAATAACATATGTGAATGATTGGATATGAATAATGGTGAATAAGAGTCATGTATGCGTGAAAACGTAAATTATAGTAAAGGTTAGTCAAATAACACATTGTCATGTCTAATACCAAATTTGAGTGTCTATTCCAATAGATATATATTTAACAAGGTTATGTAACACAAATTCAAGTATTCATAAGAGTTTAATGACACATGTGAATCAATAGGATTCACTTACTTATGAGCTACATTAAATCACTTGACATAAGCAAGTGTGTAAAAAGTATCCATTTAACACATATTTTTCCAAAACAAATTTCCACGGTAATTTATCTCATTCAACATTATTGAATCCAAGGGAAATAAACATGCATGCCAATTTATATAATGCAAAGGAAATTTAATGAGACAATTAAACAATATGGCATAATTATTTATACATATCTTATAATGAGTGATTGTGATGCTTATCTAAAGTAGTAGATAATTATGATGATACACTTGGTATTTACGACACATATGAAACATGACATCTATATGATTATGATATTTATGGGATTATTGGTTATCTAGAACATAATCTATTGTACATAGCTTCTTGATGTTTGCTTGATTAATAATTCCCTTTATCATGCTATCTTGACATGTGTATGTATGCTTTTGCATTAATAAATATTCTAGTCCAAGGTTTTGTTTTTAATCAATTTTTTTTTATTTACCTAGATAAAGACATGTGTGAAATATATTTTATGATGATATATCTTATACATTAGTCTCATTAAAGTGCACATTATTTATAATATACCACTATCTCAATCCTGCATTTTGACTATCTATACTTATTATGGTCTACATTGATCATACACGATTACATAAACTTATGTCCACATATTACATGAGAATATACACTAATTCCTCTACATCCCCATTCACCACACATATAATCTCTTTTAAATTTTATATAAAAAATCACATACATAATGGGGGCACATTGCTTTCCTTCACTTCCTCTACACTACTATGTTAATACACTTAATGCACATTATGTCTTGACACATGCCATAGATTAGTCATATCCATTTGATTATTATATGCTAAATAGTTTTGACACTTTGACTTACTTGAGTAAATAGATTCACAATAAATTTAAAAAATTCAAAACATGATTATAAATTTCAAAATACAAAAAAATAAAAAATATTTAAAAAATAATAAACTAGGACCTATGCAGGACATGTATTGCTTGTTTACATGATTGATTTATCCATTATCATTTATAGTACATTGTATATCTAATTTTTTATATGCATATGAATTTCATGGTATACATGAGTGAGATTCTAGACATAGTGGTTTTCGATGACATGGATACACAAATGCAACACCTACACCTAGTGCTACTTACTTACATTGGGGGCTCATTCTTACTGGGGGCATCTTCCTACTTTACACAAGTTCTATATTTTCATTTCCAATGATCATATAGAAATATTTTACACTAATTATACATGGCTTACTCTTAATCATACTATTTAGAGTGTTGTTTCACTACATACTAAATTTTACTATATATGATAATGACATACACTTATTGTGTAGATTAGCCTTACTTCAGGATTGATATCGTTGTGTGTTACATTATGTGACTCATTATATATTATTCGATGAATTATATTTTTTATGACATTTTATTTTCAATTGCATTATATACTCTATTTTGTGTGACATTTAATTTTCCATTTCATTTATACTCTATTTTGTGTGACATCTAATTGTCCATTTCATTTAACCCTTTTCTATGTGACATTTGATTATCCATTATATGCAGCCCTTGGACTTGTGTAAGATATTTAACTATCCATTAAATAAAATAATTGGAATTCTATGTGATGTTTGGTTGTCTACTTATGTATCCCTTAATCTTGTTTGACATAAGTACTACTACATGTGTGTCACTATGTGTGTCATGGCTATGACATTATGTGTTTATGAGTGGATAAATCTAGGATTGTCTACTGAGAGTTTTATGTTGTGATTTATATCACCCACTCTTCTTCTTATGTTCAGTTCCATGATACATATCACACACCTTTTTCATATATATTACTTAGTTTGTCATTGATATATCTATATTAACATGATAATTATTTACCTTAAGATACATGTTTCATACATAATCAAGGATATATATATATATGATGAAATAATATAATCATATTAGCACATGTTTATACTTACTTACACCTTTTTACATATAACATGATGCATTTTTTTTTGAGATAAGTATTTTACCCTTTTTTTTTAAATTAAGGGTTAGGAGGAATAGACTATTCAAGAGTGAGATAACATATCGTTTAAAGCATGCCAATTAAATAATTTAATTTATGATATTCAATTTCAGTGTTGAATTAATAAAATACCAAATATATAAAGTATAATGCCAAATAATATTTTAATCATACAATCATGAAGAAAAATAATATTTAGCTTATGAAATGATGCATAGATAAATTTGAGATGTACAAGTGTGGAAACAAGCTACCTGTGTTCAAGAAATAGTCATAAAATTATATAAATATTCTTCTTGGCTGCCTGGACACTTGCATCAATGCTACTATCTGATTCTCAATGCAACTATCCTATAAAAAATTCTCATTGTATTAATATGATACCACCTAGGTATTTCTATGTTTTCTATCATTTTTCATTTGATGTCTTCAGATATCATGCATAGGTTGTATATCACTATTTATAGCTCAAAAACTATAACTCTCCACCTTAGGTCAAGTTACCTTGCCAAAAAAATGGGGTTAGTGGGATCATGGTGTTGAATTGACCTTAAAAACCCCTCTATCATTGAGTTTTTCCTACATATACAATACTCTAAGGAAAGGCCTAAGACTTATGTAGTTATTCCCTATGTATGGGAATGTGTGTGCATAAATATACTATATGAAGATGCATGTAGCGATCTATCTTGTAACCTTAAAAAAATGATTCATGGGATATGTTTTTTAGTGTTTTAGAATTATATTATGAATACTCCTATTATTGATATGTAAATAGGAATTAATAGGGCAGAATAACTTAGTTATGCAATTGATTTATTGAGCTTGAGTAGGTGTTTGCTTGATAATTTGATAGATATCAAAATGAATTGGATATGACTTGTATTTATAATAGTTATTTTCAATGATCCTCATGGAATGTGTAATGACATTCTTAGGCCAACATATACACATTGAAATATATAAATATTTGAGTGTTTATAGGGTAGGGACACTCCCCATTGGAGTGGGGATAGTAGCGTCAATGACACTATCCTATCATGAATGCAATTATCCAATATGGAAGAAAGTTTCTAAGGTTTTATAACTAACAATGAAGAATATATATCATATTTTAGGCATTTCATGGTTACGAGTGATCTAGATAATTAAATTAATTAAGGTTAGACTAAGAAGTAAGTATACCTAGAGAGGTAGCAAATGCAATCCTTTTAGCTGCAAGTAAGTTAAAACTGAAGGGTAGATCCTTGATAAATATCTATCAAGTTTATAATATTAGTTTAATATGTAAATATATATTTAAGTATTTAAATTTACCCTCATTTAATCTAGTAATACATAATGATGAAATTACTAGGTTAAAGGAAAGAAAGTGTACTGTGGTATGTAAGACACACCTTTTATTTACTTGATCCCCCTTGAATTTTTTGTATATGAATGACTTATAAAAAATAACATGTTACAGGTGTGATTAGTTCATATAACCATATATTGAATAATTTGTAATTACTTAAAATAAAGAGAGTAAGGAAGGAGTACAAATGTGTGCCAATGCAACCATGTTACCCTTAGTAATTTATCTTGGTAGATATGCTTCTTAGCTAAAGCATTGGAGAGAGGTTCAAAACTGAACCTTGGATATGTGAAGAGGAATTTGGAGGGTGATCATGCCCCCAATTTGGTATAAGGATGAATTATGCCAAGTCTATTGAGAACATAAAATATCAATTGCACAATTCAAGTATAACTAATCTAGCCAAACTAGCCAATTTAGCCAATCTCACCAAAGTCAAATGGTGTAACCATATCAAGAAAAAATAATAGAATCATAGTGACAATTCTATTTAGGGCAAAAAATATTGATCACACTAATCAAAAGAGTCAACTACTGCAACAGGTAAAAGCTCAAATGGTGCATCTTGGTAAGGTCAATGCATAAATCTATGTATACTTTGAAAGTGTATCTATAATTTGGTGCATGTACATCTTAAATATCTCTCAAGCTAAAGTATCTATCAAAATTTAACCTATGATTTGTAACATGTGTACAATATGTATAAAAAATTTGAAAATCTGTCTCAAATTTGTGCCTAATGCATAGAATTATGTCAAAATGTATATATGAATCAGGTAAATTGAATCAAATTATGCCCATCTTACTAATTATATATATGTGTAGTCATGTATTTTATGACATGTCCCCACTGATATACCCTCCACTTGTTGAGGTGAGGGCATTAAAAAAGTGATAATAACCTTATCTCAAAAGAATAAGACAACTATGATGTATCTGTATGAATCATGTAGTAAAGAAGCATATAGTAGTGTCATGTTTAAGTAGATATACCAATGAAGCTTAAAAGCAAGCATACCTAACAAGCCCTAAGATGAATTATATAAATCATGGAAATGTGTAAAATATAACAAATTAAAAAAAAATCAATCACACATGTAAGAGTCATGAAAGGAGGGTCCAAGGAGATAAAAAACAAGGGTCATATTCAAATTCCACACACTTAAGTGGAAGACATGTGTAAATTTCCACACATAAAACAATTTTTTTTTTGATCACTGTGGATAACAAGCAAGGAATATGTTCAAACATTCCATAATCAAGGCAAAGAAATAAACAAGAATCACACTCAAGTAAGCTAATGTAAATGGATGAAGCAAATGAGATATAAGCAACTAACATAAACATGCCATACTAGCCCTACATACACGTGCTATAAAAATGTCATGTAGAATAACATATAAAATACATAGTGTAAGATAACAACATGAGTATAGGCATGTGTAAGATATAAAAGCTAAGTAAGATATTTAAAAATGATCATAAAAAAATAGAGCCTATGTCAATCATGATCATATAGAAGTAAGATTCCCCCAAGGTAGTGTATCACGTTAGAAGAGGAAAGGTCCAACATATGCATGCTTGAGATATCATTGGTCTAATGTATTACTATATCACACTCAAGTACCTGTGAAACATATGTGTGATAGAAATGATATGTTATATACTAACATAAAGTAAACAACATATGAAAAAGCTAGAAAACATGTGAAATACTATATATTTTTGGTATGTTTGATTATTTAAATGTTTTTATATTTTATGGAATATTTCTTTTTGATTTTTTGGATACACACACACATATATATTTGATGATTTTTTTTGGAATATTTTAAATTTTGTTTTGTGTAATATTTGTGCAAGTACATAATGTTCATGGTGATTTTAAGAGGTTTTCCCTTGAGTGTAGCCAGTCGATAGACACTTTTGCCCAACTTTTTTATAATTGCAAAGGGTCCCTAAACACTTCGGTTTGAAATTAAAGAAATTTTTTACCCTTTTTTAAAAATTAAGGGTTATGAGTAATAGGTTATTTAAGAGTGAGATTAATTATTCATTAAAGCAGGCCAATTAAATAAATCAATTTATGATATTCAATTTCAGTGTTGAACCACAAAAATACTAAATATAAAAAGTACAATGAAAAATAATATTTTAATTGCACAATCATGAAGAAGAAATAATACTTATCTTATGTAATGATGCACATACAAATTTGAGTGTTGTGGAAACATGTTGTCTAATGTTCAAGAAATAGCCGTCAGATTCTAGAAATATTCTTCTCACTACTTGTACACTTGAATCACCCTATGGACATTTGTGTTGATGCTACTATTTGAATCTCGATAGAACTATTATTTATGAAATTTTTGATGTATCAATATGTGACTCCTTGGATTTTTATATTTTTTTGGTCACATTTTGTATGTATCGCTATTTATAGCTCCACCTGAGGTTAATTTACCTTTATAAAAAGTGGGTTAGTGGGCTCATGATGTTGAGCTGACCTCAAAAACCTCTTTGTCAATGAGTATTGCCTACATATACAATACTCCAAGGAATGCCTCAAACTTATGTAGTTCTCCCTTATACATGGGAATGTGTGTGTACAAGGGTAAAATATACTATATGAAGTTGCATGTAGTGATCTAGTTTTTAACTTGATAAATATATCTCATGGGGTATTGTTTGAGTGCTTCAGACTTACAATATGACTACTTTTATGATTGATATGCAAATAGGAATGAATATGGAAAAATATCTTAGTTGTGAAATTGATTGATTGAGCTTGAGTTAGTGCTTGCTTGATAATTTTCTAGATGTTCAAATGAATTGGCTTTGACTTGTATTCATGCTAGCTCTTTTAAAATGATCCTCACAAAAGGGTTAATGACATTCTTAGGCCAACCCATACACATCAAAACATTTGTAAATCTGAGTGTTCATAGGGTAATGACACTTGTGTTAGAGTGGGGATAATAAAATTGATGCTATTGTCCTACCTTGAATGTAACTATCCAGGATGGATGAAAGTTATTGAGGTTCTATAACTAACAATGGAGGATATATATCAACACTTAGGCATTCTATGGTTACAGGGGATCTAGATAATCAAAATAATCAAGGTTAGACTAGGAAGTAAGTAATTAGACCTAATGAGGTGGTAATTGCAAGCCTTTTCACTGTAAGGAAGGTCAAATTAAAGGGTAGAGACTTGAGATATGTTTGTCAAGTGTAAAAAACTAGTTTAAGATATGAATCTAGATTTAAGAATCTACAATAAGTAATTTGATTGCTTCATCTCCTCACCTCAAAAGGGGGACAAACATAGTTGATTTTATTAAAGATTAAGTCCTTTACATTAAAAAAAATTATATTTTGGGCACATATAATTATAGTATTACTCAAATTGGTATAGGTTTATTACATACACATATTTCACACATTTAATGAGATTATTTCATAGAGGCACACAAGACTTATTTTACACTAATTATATGAATGGAGGAATATGTGCAACATATGTTCACAATTTATTAGATACTATGATACATTGGGACATGTTATATGACTTAGATTACATATATTACCAAATGGAATGGAAATTCATGTCATTATCTACTAAATATTACTTAGATTTATTTCAAAAATAAACTCCCTAAGACTTACTCAGTTGTACTCTAATATTCAATTTTAATCGTATAATCCATATACAATAGATGATTTAAAAACCTACCCAGACTCAAATACAAGGGTACTCATATACTCAGTTTTATTGGAACTCATTTAAGTTCCATTATAAAAAAAGATAAAATTACAAATAAAGAGTTATGTCATTGAGGTTATGCATGAATTTTAAACACTTATCCATATCTATCATGGGTTGGGGGAATATTCATCCCAACTTGTGGTTTCAATGCAGATATCTCTAGGGGAAAAATCAGCCCAATTTCCATGGTGTCTAGAAGACATCTTCATTGACATGCATACATATGCATTTGTTATTTATTATTTGTTTTCACATATGTTTCATGTTTTTACTTTAGATTTTATATCATAAGTAGACTTATTTTTATATGTTTCATTGTAGGTTTTCATGGAACAAAGACACAACACATAGTACATGAGCAAAACCACCATATTTATCCTTAGGTATCAACTTCTATCCTTTTAGTCTAGTAATTCCATTACTAGAATAAAAGGGTGGAGGGGGAAAATATAGACACTCATATTTGGTATTAGACACTATAAACTATGTAATTTGAGCAAGACCTTCAATTCCCAACACATCTCAATCTCGATCATACTCTTTCATAACCATTCACTTATCTATGGGTCTAACCTTTCCAAATTGAAGTTAATGCTACAAAAAATATCCCTAGTATCTGCATAAATAGATTAATATCATTCTTAGATTGTCTTTTGATTTTATATCACTATCCTTTCTTTCTAGACATGTATGTGCTGCCTTAGATAATGTCACCTTGTAGATTTGTCCATCTAAGCTGAAATAATCCACACAACCTTTAATGACTAGTTAATGATGGGATTTACCCCATTAATGGAGAAGAGCCAAAATCTCTAAAATGTGTAGAGCATAATAATTGTCGATCAATCTCAATAACATATTTTATTATGTAAGAGCTTATTACTTCTATAGGGATAATTCTTCTATAAAATATGAGTCTTTATTAATCATTTTAATTTCTCATTTATGTCTATCCCTAATATCTCTCCCATAACCCTATCCTAATGGATTACACATACAACCTCAATTAAATAATACAAACTATATAATTGACTACACATAATATTATTATTGCTCACCTATTAATGTGAGCACTAATATAATTATTTATGATAGTTACCTGAGTTATAATTATTCATATGGGTCATCCCATACATTTTACATATTAGTTCACTGGGAATTACATGAAGATCCAACTATATAATAAACCAATTGTAATCCTATTCTTGTCTAGCAAGCATCTAAAACTTATCAAGAGAACATATATTATTACAATACACATTAAGAAGAACTTCCCTAAATCTTCCAAATTTGAAACTCTTGACAAGAATAATCCCCAAGATAAGTTTGAATACAATTACAAGGTCACTTTAAAAGTTTTTAAGTGATAATATCCATACATAGGATTGCACAACATGTTAGTATCACATTAATTATATACACTTATCTAGGTGGGATAACTACATTTGGTTTAAATTCCCTCTTTTTAATATAGGATATGTAGGCAAAAGTTAGCTACTCAGTGGGGAGTGGTTGAATTAAGATCAACCCTTCCCTTTCATTTCTGTTCCTAGTCACTTTGATCTTATTGTGTAAAGCCAAGGTTTGAAGTAAGGAGATGGAAAATAAAGTTGTTCGAGTGGGATTGAAGAAATATGAACACATGGGCTCCCTTATAAGATACAAGTGCCACATTTGACACTATCATAGATCACCAAAAATACATAGGATAATTATATACCCTAGAAAAAGGATTACACTATGTAAGTGTCCATGAAGCCACAAACATGTCTTAGTAGACACAACTAATCCATTTCAAAATACAAGCATTCAAGGAATATTTTAGACCATTGTTGATGACTTTACCCTCCCACAAATCTACATAGACTTGAAACAAGCTAAGTACTCAATTCCTTTAGTGTTATATAAATAGTAAGTTAATATATTATACTAGCTACATTCATATCTATTTAGTCATTGTTAATTTTAAGTAATATGAATATTATATTAGTTTTATGCTATCAAGGTTTCACTTAATCCAAATATAGGTGAATAAAAAGGTACACTTAATAATTTAATTATCTATGATTTGCATCCAACCCTGAAGCCTATTCTTGATAACTCCAGGATCAAAATAGATTGAACCTTGTCCCCACTTAGTGCGAGTGCACAAGTATTTTATTAATTTCAAAATAACAATTACATAAGAGTGCCTTTACTCCGTTAACCCTTTCACAAAGCAAATATGGATTTATATAGTTTTTACCAATGACCGGTAAAAAAAACTAATCCAATAACCAACTAAATACGGGAAAATAACCCGTAAAACAAATCTAATTAATAAACATAAAACATAAAAACTACCTAATAATTAAACTAAGTTTATTTATTTTATGGGAGTGTCTTTATAAAAGATGCATGCCCCATTTACAATAGTAATTTATTTTCTACCAAAAACTAACCTAACGTTAAGACTTTGGAACAAGTCCTAACAAACCCCCCTATGATCCAAAGTCAGGTCTTTGGACACATACCAAGAATTTTTCTAAATTTTTCAAATTTGATTCTGTCAAGGGGTTTTGTGAAGATATCAGCTGTTTGATCGACAGTTGGGCAATATATTGGATCAAGAGTTTTCTTTGCCACCAGCATTCGTAGATAATGGTATTTGACATCCATATGTTTTGTTTTGGCATGAAACACTGGATTCTTGGACATCTTGATTGCACTCTGATTATCAATGTATAATTGTGTAGGAGCAAACTGAGAAACCTGAAGATCTTCAAGAATACGACGAAGGTAAACAATTTCTCTAGAAGCATCCCATGCTGTAATATACTCTGATTCTGCTGATGAATTTGCCACTGTATCCTGCTTCTTACAACACCAAACAATGGTAGCTGAACCCATATGCATAGTGTATCCTATGGTTGACACTCTGTCATCCACACATCTGCCAAAATCTGCATCACAATATCCAACAAGTTTGAAGTTCTAGTTGCGGCGGTATTCAAGGCCATATGTTTTCGTTCCCTGAAGGTAACAAAGTACTCATTTTGCTGCATGCCAATGAATTTCTCTAGGCTCATGCATAAACCTAGATAAAATTCCAACTGAAAATGAAATATCGAGCCTGGTAGTCATCAAGTATATCAAACCTCCCACCAATTGTCTATATGTTGTGCCATCAAAAAAGGCACTGCTATCATCCTTAGACAATTTCAAGTTACTTTCCATGGGAGTGAGGGCAGGTTTGAAATCACTCATGCCAAACCTCTATAATAACTCAAAAATATACTTAGTTTGTGAAATGAAAATACTATGCTCTTTCTAAGTTACCTCTATGCCTAGATAGTAGTGAAGAAGTCCAAGATCTGTCATCTCAAACCCATCTTTTAATTCCTTCTTCACAGACTTGTTATGATTTTCATCATTACCTGTAATAAACAAGTCATCAACATAGAGAACTAATATCACCATTTTCTTACCCTGCACTCAAAAATAGAGAGTATCATCTGATTCACTGCGATGAAAACCAATGGATTTCAAGTATGAATCCATTTTCTCATACCAAGCCCTGGGTGCTTGTTTGAGCCCATACAAAGTTTTTGTCAATTTACACACTTTGTGTTCAGCACCCACCTGTTCAAAACCCTGAGGTTGTTTCATATAGACTTCTTCCTGTAAATCACCATTCAAAAAAGCACTTTTAACATCCAACTGATGTACTTTCCAACCATTTTGTGCTGCTAAGGCAAGTACCATACGAATAGTGTGCCATTTGGCAGTTGGTGCAAATGTTTCCTCATAGTCAATACCTTCTTGTTGCGCATATCTTTTGGCAACAAGTCGTGTCTTATGTTTATCAATGGAGCCATCTGATTTATACTTAGTCCTATAAACCCATTTACATGCGATGGGTTTAACATGTGGAGGAGGATTAACTAAAACCCATGTATTATTGTTAGGTATGGAATCATACTCACATTTCATTGCCTGTTGCCAAACATGTTCAGTAGATGCCTCCTCAAAAGTGGATGGCTCAGTGGAAGAAGTAGTAACAACCATAGCATAGTTCACCTATTTTCAAGAATTCTTGGGCCCTATTAAACCAACTTCATCTGCTGTCAAGTCAGAAAAAGTACTTTGAGCCCATTTTGGATACTTAGACAAATTATTCAAATCAGGGACTCCAGAATTCTCATTAGGTGCATCATACGATGGGGGACTTAGAGAATTTTCAAAAATTTCTAAGTCATCAACCTGTGAACTTGTAGATGAAGGAGAGGAAAGTGAAGGAATTTGAGTCTCATACCATAACTTCGAAGAGTTATCCCCATTATTCAAACCCTTATCTCTTTTTGCATTTTTCCTCTCTAATCTATCAAGTTGAGAATCAATCTCTGCAGTGTTCATAGTCCCAAACTCATCAAATATTACATCTTGACTCACTATGAATTTACCTGAATCCTGTGCAAGTAAATGAAACCCCTTTTTATCTTTAGAATAACCAAGAAAGATGCATTTTCGACTTCGTGGCTCCAACTTAGTTCTATGTTTAGGAGGAACCAAAGCAAAACAAAGACATCCAAACACTTTCAAGTGTTTAACTTTGGGTTTAAACCCATAACATGCCTCATATGGAGTTTGTCCCAAAAGTGCAACTGTGGGGGACCTGTTTCTCAAATACACTGCAGTACCAACGGCTTCGGCCCAAAACTTATCATCAAGCTGTTTATAGTGCAACATGGCACGTGCTGTGCCCTCTAAAGTTCTATTCATTTGTTCAGATACTCCATTTTGTTGTGGAGTATAAGCATTACTATATTGTCGATGAATTCCATGTTCTCGACAATAGTCTAAAAATTCATTAGAGGTATACTCACCTCCATTATCTAAACGAAGAGTGGCCAAATGTGAACCTGTTTCTTTTTCGACTAAGTGTAACCAATAAACAAACTTAGCAAAAACTTCAGATTTGTTTTTCATAAAGAATACCCAAGTCATCCTAGAAAAGTCATCAATAAACAAGACAAAGTATCTACACCCACCAATGGATGACTTTTTCATGTCACATACATCACTATGAACTAACTGTAAACATCTGCTAGCTCTCCAAGATGACTGTTTAGGAAATTTTTCCCGATTTTGTTTGCCCAAAACACATGACTCACAAAGAATACTATCTTTGTGAAAAGTGGGAAACCCATTCACCATACCATATCTCTGCAAATCCACTAAAGAGTGGATATTCAAATGTCCATAGCGGAGATGCCATAACCGCTATGTAGACATAGTACCTATACCTGTATCAATAATTGTTGCAAGTTCTATATTGGGAGGAAGCACCTTACAATGCAATCTAACCAAGTTTCCATCTTCATATCCTATATACATGGTTTTATAATTATCCTTCACTGAATTGATGTAAATGAGCCCATTTTCAAGCACAATTTAATAAACTTTCTTTTGAATAGTTACCAAATAAAGTAAGTGTTTCTTCAATGTGGGAACATACCAAACATCCTCCAAGTATTTTATAGACCCATTAGGAAGAAGAATTCGAATAGAACCAAGTCCTAGTGGTGTATGCATAGACTTATCTGCTAAGGCAACTGGAGAGAGAGAAGCTTCCTTATAAGACCAAAAGAAATTTCTCCTAAATGTCATGTGTTTGGTTGCTCCTGTGTCTAAAACCCATACATCTGTGAGCTCATCTCTAGCCTCATATTCAACATAATCAATGTGCCCCAAAGAAGTAAATGCAAATTCATGGGCTACATTACTAGATTCATCATAGTCATGATGAGCAGAGTTAGTCTTAGTCGCTTTTTGTGGCCTCTAAATTTTATCAAAAGGAATTCTACATTGTGAGGCAATGTGACCAAATTTTCCACATCTATGACATTGAATGTCAGATCTACCTCGACCTCTGCCCCTATATGAATTGTGACCATGTCCTCGATCACTTGTTTCATGTGAATGTGATTGATTAGATTGTTGATTATGTGAATGACCCCTACCTCTATTTTGATATCTGCCTCCTTTGTAACCTCGACCCCCTCTATAACTGTTTCCTCTATTATTTTGATGCCCAGATGAAGATGAACTAGGCTTTGACTCTAAAACATGGGCTTCTTCAGTTTTCTTGGATTTCTTGGGTAGAGAGAGGTCATGTTGGATGAGAAACTCAGCCAACTTATCAAAGGTGATGCCTGTGATCTTGTCAGAGACATGCAACATTTCAACAAAATTCCTATAGGACCCTGGTAGTCCTTTCAAAGCAGCAGTAACTATGAGGTCATCATCTAGTTTTCCAAAACCAGCCTTAGTGTACTCAGTAGTGATATTTTTCAACTTAGACATATATTCTCCCATATCCCCATCCTCATCTAATGACAAAGTAAACAACTGCATATGAATATCTATCTTCTTATGCTTAGGTTTCTTATCATACAAATCAGATAATGTTTTCCACGCAGTGTAACTATGAGGAGAATTTTCAATATGAACATACGTATCACGAGTACAACAACATTTAATAAGAGCTAAGGCCTTAGAATCACACAAATTGAAAATATCTAACTTAGCCTGCTCTGTTGGCAATGTGGGATTTTCATTCTTAACAATATCCCATAACTCATTAAACACTAGTGAAGCCTCCATCAATTGTTTCCAATCTGAATAATTGGAAATTGTTAATCTATCACCATCTAAAAGCAAATTCTAAATTTTTGGCATTTTTGAAATGAAAGAAAGTGCAGTAGAAAAATGTGCAACAAAATGCGAAAGAAATGAAACAAATATCACACTCACTGCACAAGACACTGCTTCTATGGGGTTTTGCACTTAACCTCCGCGTAGAGCGTAAAAGAAAACACAAGTATTTTTGATGGGTTTTTCACTTAACCACACCAAAAATAATGATTACACCCTTATTTCACCAAATTACAACCTTATTTCACCAATTACACCCTTATCTCACCACAACAATGCGAAAGAAAAAAAGGTTGAATTTCGCCCTTTTTTCGAAAAATAAATAACACAATACAATAAGTATGTGTTTTACAATATTCTGATTTAAAAGGGAATATTTCTTTTTCAAAAAAGTATATTCCAAGGCAAAAAGAAACTTTCTCCAAAAAGGGATTTGAACCCTTGACCTCCTCCCTTGCAAGCTTTTAGCAAAATAGGCTTAACCAATTGCTCTAAGAGCATTTACAAAATGTTATACTCAGAAATTTAAATTTATACCAGATTTTTGTGTATGAGGGAAAATGAAAAAAAAATTACATGAGAACGTAAATAAATAAATTCTTTTTCCCTTTCTTTTTTTTATTTGACAGCCTTCACTTTAAGCTTTCTCCTAGGTGGGCCCTCCACAGCAAATTTTTGAAAAATAAAACTTTAGAACAGCAAAAAATAATTTCTGAACTTTATTCCAGTGCCATGCTTGCTTGGGACGCCATGGCTGCTGCTGGAAACTTTTTCTCCACCTGCTCTCTCTCACCTAGGTCGTACAAATCCGTATAAGCTGCTAAAAAATGATTTTGACAGTGTTTTTGCAATTTTTTAAAGGTATATTTTGTAGTGAATGAATCAAAAACAAGCTTGGGCATTGGAAAGGCCGTACAATAGGCCGTACAAGTCTGGTTTTTCCAGATTTTCAATTAAAAATGCAACAACAGAGGTACTCATAAATGCTATTTGTTGATGTTTTTCAGAGGTTTTCCATAGAAATGAATGTTATACTCATAATGACAGCCATTAATAAAAAGTTTTAGATTTTTTCTTAGATAAAAGGCCGTACAAATATGATTTTGGCTCAAATATAATGAATTAATAACATTTAAATGCTAAAATTCATTTTTATGCCAAATGAGGAGGCTTAATAGAGGAAAAATGGAGTATGAATGATCAAAAAAAAAAAACAGACAGTGGTATATGGAAAATATAGGTTTAAATATAAATAATTTTTGAAAAATTAAAATGATTTAATAATTTTTCAAAATATTTAAACCAAACTATATGGCATACCTTATTTTCATGCCAAAAGAAATCACACCTTCCTCCTTCGAATTCACCATGCTCCTAACCATGCTCTGATACCACTGATAACTCCAGGATCAAAATAGATTGAACCTTGTCCCCGCTTAGTGCGAGTGCACAAGTATTTTATTAATTTCAAAATAACAATTACATAAGGGTGCCTTTACTCCGTTAACCCTTTCACAAAGCAAATATGGATTTATATAGTTTTTACCAATGACCGGTAAAAACAACTAATCCAATAACCAACTAAATACGGGAAAACAACCCGTAAAACAAATCTAATTAATAAACATAAAACATAAAAACTACCTAATAATTAAACTAAGTTTATTTATTTTATGGGAGTGTCTTTATAAAATATGCATGCCCCATTTACAATAGTAATTTATTTTCTACCAAAAACTAACCTAACATTAAGACTTTGGAACAAGTCCTAACAATTCTAACAAGCTTTATCAAGAGGTCATTGTCATCACATCAAAGAGTTTCACATTAAATTAATTTTGAATTCATCCATCTAGTGCTAAGGTATTATATCAAAATAAGGTTTAGTGGGAGTCATGTAGTTGCATTTGATAATCTAGTAGAGGAGGTGAACCCCTTACTCTCACTTAGGTTGGGATTCCATTTACATTGACCGATAACTACACTATCTTTGAGTTTGGCATACAATATATGTAGTTAAAACTTATCAAGAGTATCTCCAGCTATTTATCTCTTTATTTTATTCCTCTTGTATTATTGGTGGTGAACTAGTTTAATTATCAATGAAGAAGAAAAATGAAATATTCAACTCATCAAATTTTACAATCAAATCTGAAATATAATTCATCATTAGTCTACAAAGTGACATAGAAAAATACAAGGTCTAAAATTGAATAGAGGACACATTTCAGTGTAGGGTACATATTTGGTAGTAGTACTGGGTCAGAATTAGTAGCCAACTAATTTTTTACCAATCAAATTTGGTGTTTCACCATTTTTGTCCATTTCACAGTTGACAATCAAATTTTTAGGACACTTGTATAGTCAATTGTAGATACAGGTTCTAGTTATAGAATCGAAATATTTTACCTAGGTGTGTTAGTTTTCATCCCTCTTTCTATTTCAATACATTTTCATTACTTAGTAATCATTTTATCATACTTTATTTTACTATTTTTAAGTATAGTTCAAATATAAATGATGTTTATAATTATATTATTATAAATCTAGCCTATTCCCTATTTTTAACATGTTTTGCATAACTTAATTTCCCTTGTGCACACTTAAGTATAAATAATAGGATATGCTCTACATTCCCAAGATTCCTTATTGAACTTGTACTATATTCGGTGTGCTATTTTCTAACTTGTAAAAGCATTATAGGGCCTTGATAATAATAAACTAAGGATAACAAATGCCTTGAAATACACCCCCATTTTTACAAGTTTTCTAAAAGGTTGTCCTATTGGGGTTTTAAAGAAAGGATATCAGTTTCCTAGATATTTGTGTAGAATTATGGAAGAATGAACAAGGTTTTAGAGCCCTAAAACTAAAAAAAGGATCATCAAACTAGATTTTATAATATGTAGTTTACCAGGTCTTACTTCACGATTCTAAAAACACCACTATTCTTTTGAAAGCATCTAAACAGTTCTAAGGAGTAGTCTTTATTCACTCCTATATTTTTAGATTTTTTTCACCTCTTTATTTGAACTTGCTATGCAATGCCTATTATCAAGTTGTCTCTATATTTAAATGAAACCATATATTATCATTAAATCCCCTCTTGTCATTTTTACAATAATATTTTTTTATATAATCAAGTGTGATTTTATTAGATTAAATTTTAATGTTTTAGAATAAATGTGATGCAATTTAACTTAGATCCATTTATCTCTATGATATTTTGGTGAGGCCACACCTATTCTAGGGTTAAATTTTACTTGCATTGTAGTGGATTTGATTCTTTCTTAGGGTTTCATAAACCATTGATATGTTATGCCCCCATTTCTAGGGATAAATCTTATTTTTCACAGTGTCACATTTATATAAGGCTTATGCTCTATCTGTTTAGATTTCCATATCCCTTATTACTTACTCAATCTTATGTGTATAAGGATAACCGTTATAAAACATTAGAGCACACACTGAGCTTTAAAGTGATACTCAACATTCTTACTTTGATTCTATTATAAAATATTTGAAACATGGTGAGGATGTAATTACCTTTGGGAATGATGAAATAACTCAAAAAGACATTGTTGGTCAGCATTTACCTTTACACATTGAAGTCACTATAAAAAATATAGTAATTAATACAGTGCTTGTCAACAATGAATATTTGTAGTGAAATATTTATTTTACAATAGGGGATTAGTAAAGAGGCCTTAAATAAGTCAACTATGATTATAAAAGGGTTTAATAATCAAGAATGAATAACACTTTTCACAGTTAAATTGAACATTACTCTAGGGCCAAAAACATTAGGGACTTGAGTGTCATGTTATATCTAATGATGCAAGCTATAAAAATTTACTTTCTTGGACCCATGGTGTGTGAGTTGTCCCATCCACCTTACATAGATCATTGAAGTTTATAAATAAGGGACACACACAAACACACACACACACACACACACACACACACACACACAGGGCACTATTAGTATGCAAGAAGGGAAATGAACATAACAGAGAGAGAGAGAGGAGAGAGAGAGAGAGAGAGAGAGAGAGAGAGAGAGAGAGAGAGAGAGAGAGAGAGAGAGAGAGAGAGAGAGAGAGAGAGAGAGAGAGAGAGAGAGAGAGAGAGAGAGAGAGAGAGAGAGAGAGAGAGAGAGAGAGAGAGAGAGAGAGAGAGAGAGAGAGAGAGAATTTGGTGAATGTATTTATGATATGAAAGATAATGAGAATAATTATTACCAAGTTGATAATATAGAGAGTGTTTTTTATATTAGATCTTTTTAATTAACCCTTCAGGAGTATGTAAGACTAACTCAAACATTAGTAGTTAGTAAATAACTATAAAATTATGTCAAGGTTAAAGGACCTATGGAAAATGATTATTGTAAGAAAAATATGTAAATCCAAGCTCATGGTCTTGCTCAAACTGCATTAAACAAATATGGATTTGAAATTTAATATGTACAAAATATGAGTTATAGTGGTAAAGGACATATTAAAAGATAAAAATCATAATAATAATTATCATTTCATATAATCCTCTAAACAAAAAAGGAATGGTTATAATAATGATGAAAATTTGTGTAAGGATTACAAATGTAGACACACGAATGATCAGGACCATTCTAGAACTAGCAATATACCTTTTTGTTTGAATAATAAATATTAGTTTCTCTAAATCATTACAAAATTATAAATTGTGAAATATATTTTCAATACAGTCAAAATAAAATAGAACACCTTGATTTCCACTTTAATAGTTATACAATTGATCACTCTTGAGAAATGGAAAGTATAATTTATCATGTCTCATAAGAAGGTGCAATAGAAGTGTGTCCTGACACATGGTCATTTCTTGATCTCTTATTATTAAATTATGTAAACAATTGTGCATGTATGATTTCTCATGAAACCAAAATTTCAAATCTAGTAGCGTAGTACTGTAAGATCTATTTTTTTCCTTATTTACTTTTTATGCACATATAGATAAATTTTAAAATAAAATATTTATGTTATGCTATCACTTATTCTATGCAAAATATTGTTTATTTCACGATTATGTTAGAACACAAAATGTATGTTCATAATTATTTTTCTATTGGAAAAGGTTATACTAAAAATATTGACATATACATGTTACTAATGAGATTGTCGAGATATATGCAGGATTTATAGGGGTCTTAATTAGCCTAAATTTTATTAACATTTTACCAATTAGTCAATTAGTGTAATCATAACATAATTTATGTTAAATTGTGACCCTTTAAAACATAATTATGACTGTATAGGATTTAACACAGGGCTCAATCAACATTAATTGTAACATTACATGAACCAAACAATCGATGCATGAAACAAATTTTATCATTGATTTTAGTTAACCTTAATTGTAGATTATATAATTTGAGTACTAGTTTATATGGTTATAATTAGGGTTTATGCACTATTGGCTCACCCTTGTTTGTAATAAAACATGCATATTGGAATCTATAAAAAGTAGAGGTTTGATGCATTGTTTAGTGGTAAGTATGCTATGTAGATGATATTGATTCCACCATTAGTTTATGTTAGCTATACACCAAATAAACCTTTGCATACTTACACATATTGAAATTTAGTAAGAAAATATTAAGGTAATATAACATAGGAATGTAAATATTTACACAAGATACTTAACATCGATGAAAATGTTATCTCTATCCTTGATTAAATTTATTGGTCACTCACCTTTTGAGTGTGCACCATTAGTATAGGTTACTAACACATTAAGTGAACCTTTGAATCCTTTCTCACACATTAGAAGCATACATATTTGTAAAAGATACTTAATATTGATGGAAAAGGTACCTATGTCATTGATTGGATTTATTTAACACTCACTTTTTTGTATCATTTAAAATCTTGGATAAATTTATAGTCCTAAATTTAGGGTTTTAAGATTAAGAGAATAACATATGGTATGGGTGAAGGCGAAGTGACATCCATGGTATCCAAGCCATATTTATAATACTACATATTTACTACAACCATGACCAAGAGGCTTTATTTGTAAGTTGGTTTGTCTCATTTATTTTCAGATGATTGGTTTTGGTGTCTATCATATACTTTCTCTCTTGGTTAACTATGATTGAAAAAAATCATATATATGCCTATTGTGAAAATTCTATTGACATTATTTTTCATAGGAAACCATTCCTTTTGGTATTTACATGGAATGGTGAAGCCCTATTTTATTCATACCTTTATGTGCATAAAATAGATATAGGGGATGAAATCATTGTATCTACAAGAATGTGGTGAGAATATTTTGATCTTACATCACATTAGAGATTAAAATTGGGTTCTAGATAGTTTCCTCCATTCCTTACATTAGGAAAAAATTATAATGTTGTGTTTGATGCAACCCTGGATAAGAAGCTTTATTTATGATTAAAATTTTGTATTTTTTTGAATTTTATGGTTAAGAGGAAGCACGCATATTTGATTTCTATTAGAATTATTTTGTTTTAGTTTTGTTGCAAACATTCATATTATTTTTTTAATAAGATTTGTAGTGGAAAATGTCAATGGATGGTTATTTGTATCCTATTGGTGGAAATATTTGGTTTGAAATGACAATAAAAAGATTTAGTGAATGGGATATGGTGTGGGTGAAAGATGAAATTATATCCATGATGGCTAGGCCAGATTTATAATCATGTGTTTACTATAGCCATGACAAAGAGGCTTATTTTTTAAATGATTGGTTTTATTTGTTTTAGAATGAGGTCTAAGGTTCACTATACATCTAATTTCAATATAAATACAAAGATCATATTGCATTAAGAATGATTATATAAACAAGATAATAATGGGGACTTATAAAAACAAGGAATTCAATAGACAAAATGCCTATAACAAGCAAGATATAAGGTTAGAGTGATGGTTTGGAAATAAAATAACTAAAAAATTACTTCTTAATTAGAGGAAATTATTGTGTTGTATAAATTCTTGTTGGTTTAAGGCATGTTTCCTTTGACTATTTCCAACCTATTTTAATCATGCATAATGGAATATGATTTATATAATTATAGGGTTATTAAGTGTACTTTTCTTTGTTGTTGGTTGAATATTTATATATATTGAAGAAACATGGTTGTTGCACTTTTTTTAGGACTATCTACTACAAAGATACTTAATGAAGGTGTGGAATTAAACATTCCTTTTTAGTTTTCTTGTGTGATATTTTTTATACCTATCAAGATTGAATGAAAAGGTTATATTGTTTATGCATAAAGGCCAAGAGAAAAACACAATATAGAAAGATTTTTTTTATAGAATTAAATATTGAAGTAGAAAAAAAGAATGAAAATATGTTAAGAATTTTAATATAGTATATATTGATGTAGATAATCTAGTCATAGGTAATTGATAATGTTAATTCTTGATATATCCCAAATGACATGACTTGTACCCAAACACATGCCTCTTATTTTTCATTCCTCTAAGACTTTTATCCATATGTAGGCTTGAACCTTTGTTTTTTGTTACTACTACACAATAATTTAAAATTTAAATGATTTAGCTTAGTACATGTGTATCTTGCTTAGGATAGGGGTCTATGATCATTTGAGACAAGTCCACCTTAGGTAGATAGGAGCCTTGTCATGATAAATAACAATGAGTATCAAAGTTTAATATAATTATTTTAGGTTTGATTTCACATTTGATAAGGTTATCTAAAGGAAAATGTCAAAAGGTTCACCTATAAATACACATATAAGATAAACCATTATTCCTCAATTATCACTATCCATTAAACACTTATACAGTTTTGCACATTTAGAAAATATCCCTATTCTCTCCAAATTTAGGATCAATCACAAGGAGTAGCCATAAGCCAAGTTTAAATCATCCCAAAACAAGTCCAAAGTTATTATTGTCAAGCATAAAATCTATATTTATAGCCTCATACATATACTCAAGGATCACAATTTCAAAATCACTCTAGGTTTGAGAACTACATGGGATTGATTTCCATCCTTTGAGTATTAGATATGTAGGCAAAAATTAATCATAAAGGGGGTCATTGAGGCCAACTAAACCTATTAATCTCCCCATGTTTTATAGGTTTTCAAGATATCAAAGTGTCCTTAGGGTTTTGAATACAAAATATGAAAAACATTGAATTATATGTAGTTCAATTTAAATTATGATATCATCGATTGCTCCATAGACACAATCACTAAAGGCAAATAAATTAATTTTTCATAATAGTCAACTACAACAAGTATATGGTCAACATAATAAAGCAACATGCATTGTTATCCTCTTATAATGGTCATGTATTTAAATATATTCTGATCATGTCTCTTATCTATCATTGCCAAAATAATATATTATATTTATATGCCTATTAGTCAACTAGAAAAAAATTGCATTCAATGAACTCAAGTTACCTACACTTTTATCCACCTACAATGGTTCTATCTAGATTCAGTTTTAAATTGTATCCTTGATCCTAAGGAACCACAATCACTTATTTTTACTAATTTTCACTATTGAACATTTGGAATAGTCAACAAAAATCTATGTGTGGGTTTAGAAGTATTTTTATTCTTAGCGTTTTCCAAAAATAATAGTTTTTCATATTTAGTGAATTGACAAAATAAGAATTATTAATTATTGTACATCTTTAGAATTATGATACACTCTAGTTTTACATTTATAATTAAAATAAATTTATTTATTTTTTTAATAAAAAAAGGTAAAGAATATTGGTGAACTCGTACATTTTTGATTTTTTCTTTTCTTTCTAATTCATCTTTTAATTTAAGTTTGAAATTTCAAATTTATTTATCTTTTTTTTCATAGAAACAATGTTTTGGTAGTTTTGAAAAAAATATGAGCTATCTTTTTGGGAAAAACAATCTTTAGTTTTACCTAAGTAGTGTTGTGAGGGTTACTACCCCAATAATAAAGCCATTTGACACCACCATATATATATTTTAGTTTCCATGTACCTCATGATATGTCAAAAACTCCTATTTTTTTTGAGCCATATGAATCCTTCAACCATTTATTCTTGCACTACATAGTTAAGTAGTTAGCCTTGGGTAGATACTCTCAACATACCCTAAAGATAGGATAATACATATACAATAATAGTGGAATCATTTGTAGTTAGTGCATTTTTCAACTATGTTCACTATTTATGACTGGGATCAACATATCTAAGATCCTACAAAGAAAACACACCTTGATTTGTTACACCCCTACTCATTATATGAAAATTTCAAATAAATTTTCAAATTTAAATTATGGTAATAATGAATACATTTTGATTAATATTTTAGAATTCATCATTACATTTTGTCCTACTTTTCAAAGTGTCATTTGGATTCACTATATTTTATCATTAATCCAATTTAAATATCAAAAACATCTTAACTAAATATTGTGCAAACTCCTTACTCAACTGAAATTGTGGGGATAATACTCCTAAAAACCAAACACCATTTATTTAAATTTTTTTTAATCAAGCACAACTTGGGATCAAGAACATTTCTATATTTAGAATTATATAAAGCATACAAAATGCCTAAGTGATGGGTATATCATGAATATTGAGAGTGATAAAAATAATGCAGAGCAAGTGGATGAAGTTAATAAAATAATAATTCATTAACTATCTTAATGCTAACCCACATAGGATTTATGAATTACATAACAAGAGATGAAAAAAATAAATTATCTTAAGCTCTCACTTCTACTTCAAGTGTTCCAATTACTACTATTGATTATGTTCCTATATCGATACCTATAACTACATATGTGCCATCATCCATAGGCATGGGGAATCACTTGGTTTACAATATATTAATATTCCTATTTCTATAATAGGATCATACACACCTTCTTTTCTTACTACACAAGGTCCTCTACTAACTTTGCCTAATGTACACACTATTGAAGAAACTATTATATCCTTACATGCTAAAGTTTTGAAACTAAAATAAGGTGTCTCTAGAGTTAATCAATGGATTATCATTCTCTAATTCATAACCTTTTAGTACTAGAAATAACCTCTTCCTCATTACTAGTAGGTTTTGTAGCTCCTAAGATACCACTCCTTAAGGGTAAAGGTGATGGCCTGAGCAATATTTCTAATAATTTCATGCATCATGATTGGAATATGATTATAATGATAAAACACTCATCAAGATATTTATAATAAGCATACAATAATATGATCTATGATGGTTCTATGATCTTCCACTTCAGTCAGTCAAGGTATTTAACCCTTTAGTGGATTAATTCTTATCACATTTCTCTATCAACATTAGTGAAAATAAATTTAGATTTATCTTAGAAAATAAATTGGAAGTATGGTGAAGGAAATATTAGGGTTACAAATCAATAGCAATGGTGAAGTCAATATTGAACTACAGGCTATGGTGGCACTATCAACTTTGCCAGAAGGATATGGGCATGGAAGATCTATCAAAAGGTAGATAAAAGCCAATGGATATAAGGAAAATATTATAGGATCTGAGGAGATTTTTGAAAGGAAGATAGTAGTGGATGGTTGAAATCATGACAAGGTTTAGGAAGTTTTATTGGTGGTAGCTACATAACTCCCTTTGTTTATAGAGGTAGAGGCTTTTGGATTCAGTTCAACTACTGGGGAGAAGTCATTCATTATGGTGGATAGAGGTACTTGGGGTTTAAATCCCTTATTTTTTCTTTTGTCATCAACATCATGGAGATAGATGGGAAGGGGTAAATATTTCCTAGTCCATCCATTTCAAAGGATAGGAAGGACATGAAAGGATCCACATCAAATGAGTAATTTAACACTATGATTCTAAAGGATGATTATGGAATGTTTGGCATAATGATTGATCAGAAGAATCCAAAGGTAGATAAACCAAGATTCTAAATATTGATGCAATCTCTATCAAGATTAAAAAATGCATTTGGATGATAGGGTTAGATTCTTTGATGGTTCTAAAATAGAGCCTCAAGGTTGTCTTAAGTTTCCTAGTTACATTTTAGTGTCTAATGCACTAGGGCAAGGAATTGCAAGTTTCTTTACCACTATCTTATTATCATTTAGGAAAAGACTCATTCATAACCATAGCTTCAAGATTGTGAGGAGTGGAAGGGTTAAAATAATCTTTTCCCCCTAAATGGTGCTTCTAAATAAAATTCTATAAAAAGACCTCCTCTTCCCCAAGCCTATATTGTTGAACAAGCAAAAGAGATAACTTATGTGGAAAATTTTAATGGGGAAGTGGATGATTATTTGCATAATTTAGTAGAGGATGCAATTATTTGTAGATTTAATGGTCTGTGGCCTTCTTTGACTACATTATATCAATGGGTTTATGAGACTTGGTCAAAATAATGTGAAATTTCCCTATGTTCTAAAGGTTTTTTTATTGTGCACTTTCATAATAAGAAAAATTATCATAAATGTTTCTCAAAAGGCCTTTGGTTTTGGGGTAATGTGGGTTTATTTATCACTCCCTATTTTTTGGAGTTTGATCCTAACACTCATTTAGTAACAAAGATGCCAGTTTGGGTATGTATCCCTAATCTTGCTTTGCATTTTTGGCATGATTATGTGGAAATAGGTAATGATTTGGGGTCATTCACAAAGAATGATCATGAGAGAGATGTTATAGTCTTGTGTATATTTTCTAGAATTTGTGTTGAGATTGATCTGAACAAAGGGGTTCCAAAAAAAGTGATTTTGACATATGAAAAAGTTATCCATATTCAAACACTTGATTATGGAAATACTACATTTAGATGCTATAATTACAAAGTACTAGGTCATCTTCATGCATCTTGTCCTTAGGGGTGATTTCAAGTAGGGAAGAAAAAGGGGTAGAAGTATAGCTATATTAAATGGATTGCACCAAATGCTTTAGTAGTGGTTGAAGACTATTTTAAAGATTTATAAATTCAAGAAAATGCAGATTTGGGAGATAACAAGGGAGGAGAACAAGCTGATTTAGATAAAGAAGCAATGTATAATGAGGGGGTAGCAAAAAATACTCATAATATCCCCTTGAAAAATCAAGTAGGGGGAGTGAAGAGAGGACATGAGTCTAAAAATTTAGATTCTGATAAAGAGTTATTTGGAAATATGATTTCAAAATTCAAGAATCTAGATAAGAAAATTGTTATGATGAATCCCGAACAAGGAATGTGGTAGGAGGTAAAAAAGAAAAAAAGGTAAAAAGGGAAAGACAACTAATCTCTTAGATTATCTTCCCACTAACTGATGCCATTGCTTTTGCTATTAGTTTTTAGGTGATAGTTGAAGATACTAGTTAATTTTCTTATGGCCTTTTGGCCATTTGTTATAATTGGTTCTTCTTGGGCCATAGTGGTTTTACTTGTCTTGTTTATGTAATATCTTTTATCAATATAGGGTATGGATCCCACCAAAACTAGTAACTATAAAAAAAACATCAGTGAAACCCTATCTTATGCATAAAGTTCAAAAATTAGATAAGGATCAAATGATCTAATTAGTGAATATTTTATTCACTATAAGACCATGTAGATAAGATGAAAAAATCTAAGGTAGATAATTAATTAAAAGGCATTTTCACAAAATGATTTCTAACACCAATCCATGGATAAATCATGTTTGAAAATTTTTAAACTTTTGATTAGCTATGCCATAGATTAAAATAAAGATAAGCCAAGCTCATAGATTTGAATAGGCTAAAATATGCACCAAATTCTCCATCTATTTAAAGTATGAAGATTCAAAACAAACTAAACTAAAAGGTCAAATCTAATGAAAGTAATAATGAATCAAAATTAATAGTTAGTGAAATATCAAAACCATCAAATAATCTTCGATTGATAGCCCCACCGAGGAGTCATCTCACAATTTTACCACAACCTCATCATATCTTATTATATAAATTAATTGATTTCAATCTCATATCTCTAGCTCCAACATTTGATCTTGATCTGACCAAGCCTCTAAAACCTAAGGGTTTTGACAATAATGCATATTATGACTAGCATAAATGTATTAGGTATTCTTAAATGATTTTTTTGGCCAAGGCAAAAGATACAAGTCTAGATCTTATTGATGATAATAATTGATTTAAGCACACCCACATACGAAGTTAAACCACAAAAAAATGAAAATAGAAAGCTAAAAATCTATAGTAATCCTTTCCCAAATCATGGTACAAAATAAAATTCAGAGGTACATCATGTGTATAATGTGTATCCTCCTCCTAATACATATGGGAATCCAATATATGGAATCATTGGTACATTTATAATAATATTGACACAATGTCTAGTAATTACATTTGATGATAATGAAATTAATGATGATGATTTAGATAGGCATACACTCTTTATTATAATATACACCAACAAACAACCTGTACACAATGTCATGATTGATAAGTGTTCAAGTGGAAATGCATGTACAATGACACTCCATAGCATTGGATACATAAATCAATATTTACAAGATACATCAAGAGTAATCAAAACATTCTATGGTTATAAAAAGGATAATTTGAGACATATAGTGTTACCTCTCCAAGTTGGTTTAGTAATAATGTCAACCCCATTTATATCCTTACTAAGCACATAGGTATTTAATATGTTATTAGGATGCCCTTGGATATAAAAAAATATTCACAATACCATCAATAATTTATAGATACTTGAAGTGCATACATTTTAATTAAGTGTTTAAATTCAAAGAATTTAATACATGAGTATCCTATATAATCAACAGTAACTCATCATCCTCCTTTACCACCACCATAGTTGGTTATGAATGGAATATGAGATCACATAAATAATTTCTTACACTAACCAAGAGGAGAACATGTAAACAAATTTGAACTTATTGCATAATTATAAGAAAACACATACAACTAAAAATAAAAACATACCTAACAAGTGATTACATGGGGATAACCCTTTTAGGAGAAAAACCTCACACTCCAAATTAGCTCAATATATTACTAAAAATCAAACAAAAGTTAAAACATACTTACAGAGCAAGCCTTCACAGGAGCATCATGATTATACTAGGAGAAGAACTGGTTAAGAGGTTTAGTGCCTTTGCACAAATCTCTTGAAAACTTACTTGCATACAAATATTACAAATCTTTTTATTCTAGATTCTATTTCTTACAAAGGAAATAGGTCTTACTTATAGAATTTATAAATGAGGAGAGAGGAATGAAGGAGTAAATTCATGAGCAAGGAAGAAATGCACCACCCTTACTAGGATCACTATTGATGAATAGTGGCATGCTTTATTGTCTTGTGTAAAGGTCAAAAGTGGATCCTCCATTTTGTGAAAAATAATCCTCCACTTTCATATGCTTCCAGAACTACACCCCACTCACATATGTGACTCTAATTTGGAATAGTAACTTGTTCCCCATTATCCAATGTGAACACACATGTTTCTAAAATATTCTCCATCACCTTTTGACTTCTCCTCCACTCAAGATCATGAGGCCAACTAAGAGTTGTACCCCATATCTAAATTTGTCTTTTTTCACATAAAGTAAAATCATCTAAATCACAAAAGATAACAACCTTGTCCCTTAGTGGAATGGGATGCCCCACTCCATTTACATTAACTTTATCTCATGTATATTCCTCCATGGGCTATGCTAACTCATCCACAATCCACATCATCACCTACATCACCTACCACATCACCTGCATAGTCATTTCTAACTCACCACTACCACTTCATCACATGAATAGTGAATGTGAATAATGACTATGAATAATACCTCATGAATAGTGATTCATGAATAATGATTTGTGAATAGTAACTCATGAATAGTGTCCTAACTTATCAAGGTTGAGACACCTCAATTCCTAACATTTTCCCTCTTGTTGAATACCTTGTAAGACCAAAGGAACCATACCATCATGAATTTAGCTTTTAGGGGCCAAGAAGCCCATAAATTCAAAATACCATCTAAACTTCTTTGTGTTTAGAGGTTTAGTCAATGAATATGTAACATTCATCAAAGTCTCTACCTTTATCAATTTCACCCTACCATCCTCAACCATGTATCTCACAAAATAATATTGTACATCAATATTTTTGGTTTTGGCATGAAATTTTAGGTTCTTTTCTAGGCAAATAACACTCTAATTATCATAATTCACTGTCACTACACCTTGTTTCAATCTAACATCTAAACTAAATCTCTTAATCCAAATGGATTCTTTATAGGCATGAGTAACTACCATATACTATGACTACGTAGTGGACAAAGTGATCACATTCTATCATTTTCTCATCCAACTTATTACACCATGAAATAAATTAAACACATAAGCACTTATGGATCTTATGTTATCAACAACACATGCCCAATCTAAATCTACATAACCATTAATGTTGAGAGGATGACTGTCTCCAATAATGTTACCATAATAACATAAGGAATACTCTAAGGTACCTTTTAAATAAATGAATGCTATTTTAATGGAATCCTAATGAACTTTACCAATATTAGACATATAATGGGAAATAACTCCCACTACTTGGGCAATGTCTGGTCTAGTACAAACCATAACCTAAATTAAACTTTGAACTACACCGGTAAGGCACTCTGCTCATGTATTCCATATCTAAAGGGTATGCAAGACATTATGAAACAAATAAATTCATTCCAAATGAAAAAAGAACACACAATGGTCTACTATCCTGCATGTTAAACCTTTTTAATATTGAGTTCACATACTTACTCTAGTCAAGCCATAGTTTTCTGTTCTGTCTATTTATTCTAATCTTCAATCAAGAATGTGTCTTCTAACATCAAGATATTTCATCTTAAATTTTTTTGAGAGTTTAAATTTAATCTCTAAAATTAAAACTTTCCCATTACTAACAAATAACATGTCATCAATGTATAAGGTAATAATCGAGAAACAATCACCATCAGTTTTATAATAAACACAATGATCAAATTTAGATCACTCAAACCCTAAACTCAATACATATGTATCAATTTTTTGGTACCACATCCTATGAATCTATTTGATACCATACAAGGATTTATTTAACTTGAAAACCAAATTTATTTTACCTTTCACCATGTAGTGATATGGTTGTGTCATATAAATCTCCTCTAATTCACCATGAAGGAAAATAGTGTTCACATCCATTTTCTCAATCTCTAAATCATAAGCTATTGAAATAGAAATAAATAATATAATGGATGTCATTTAAGAACATAAGAAAATATCTCACCATAATCAACACCCTCAACCTAAGAGTAACCTTTTGCAACCAATCGAGCTTTGCAATTTTTCAACACTACCATCTGAACCAATATTTTCTTGAACACTTATTTGCATCCAATAGGATTATGTCCTTCAAGTAATGGTACAAGTTCCAATGTATCAAATATACCATTTATTATTCCATAAAAACCTTCTAATACTCTACATCATTCATACCCAAAGCTTTTTATGCATATCTTGATCCATCAATGTTAGTACTCAAAATAAATATACATCTCCAATCATCAAGAGAATACCTTTCTAGTGGTTGTCTATGCCTTGTAGACATTTAAAAAAACTAAGATGGAGGTTATTATTCATATACATCATCTTCAAAATATTCAGATCTTGATGAGTTCTCCTCAACTTCTTATCTTTGTTATGGCCTTGAATCAACTTTCTTAGGCATAAGAGGAAGTTATATCACTTCTTTCTTTTTTATTTACTTTGGTTGCTATATAATAGAAGGATTAGTTTCTCAAAAAATAATGCTTCCAGTATATAATACATTTTGTGCTTTAGGATCCCAAATGTTTTATCCTTTCACACCATAGCTATAATTGATGAAGATACATTTGGCATCTTTATTCTGTAATTTTGTCTGCTTCTCCTTTGGCACACGTATATATGCCTCAAAACTAAAACTCTAAGATGTTTCAATGAAGGTTTATGGAGAAACCACACCTATATATGCATTTCATCAACAAGGGATGATGTAGGAGACTTGTTGATCAGGTAGTAAGTAGTGGTTATAGCTTCAACCCAAAACCTTTATTCTAGTCCAACAACACTAAACATACTCCTAGCCTTCTCCATAAGTGTCTTATTCATTCTTTCTACAACTTTATTATATTGGGGTGAATATGGAGTTGTATTCTATCATTGTATACCATAATATTTATAGAATATGCCAAAATCATTAGATCAAAATTTGCTACCATTTTTAGTCATCAAACACTTAATTTTATTTCTAGTCTACAACTCGACCATTGCTTTAAAATCTTTAAAATGAGTGAAAACTTCAGATTTACTCTTTAAAAAATAAACCCATGTCCTTATACTATAATAATTAATAAATGAAATATAATATGTGGATTTTGAAATTGAAGGAACATTAACAAGACCAAAAACATCAAAATGAATAAGATCCAATACACCATAAGATTTATGAGAAATTGAGTAAAATTAAACATGATTTTGTTTACCATAAACATAGTGCTCATAGAAATCAAATTCAAGATTTTAATTTGTCAAAACTTCAATAAGGTTTTTATTCTTCAAAGCCCTAAGACCTTTTCTCCATTGTGTCCAAGTCTGTGGTGCCATAACATAGTCCTCTCCATAGGCAATTTTAAGTCCATAGAATGAGCACCCTTAGGTACCAAGAAACCACCACCATTTGCAGAAATAGTAATTACCTCTTTATCCAAGGGAGTAGTCTCATATTTAGTCTTCATAAAAGTACTACTGCACTCAATTATGCATGCATCAAGATTATATAAGGTGTCAATCCTGACACCTTTAGCTATCACCATAACACATCTAACCATATTAAAACTTACTTTAAAAAAGACAACTTATATACCCACATCTATTAGTTTACTCATAGATAATAAGTTACGAGCTAGCCTAGGGATATGCAACACACTATCAAACCATTTAATCCTTCCATCTAGAAATATGATTTTAACTCTACCAAGACCAATAATGGTTGGAAAATAATCATCACCCAAGTACACCTTACTCCCATCAAATTCTTCATACTTAGAAAACCAATTTTTATTAGAGGTCATATGGTAAGATACACCTAAATCAATTAACCATGCATCATTACGTGCATGGGTTTTCAAGGCTACAATAAATGCATCATTATCTTCCTTCTCAAATTTAGAATCACAATCATGTTTCTTATTTTCTTTTTTACAACCTGATCAGTAGTGACCATGTTTTCCCCAGTTCCATCATCTCACCTTGGTCTTTCTAGTAGATTTGGATCTCCCCTTAGACTTGGATCTAGACTTTTTATGCTTCTCATTCTTCTTGCCTCTTTATTTAGATATTCCTCAAACATCCAGGGCCTCTTTGGCATTGATGGAAACTTTCCATCTCATTTATTTATAAATAAAATAACCTACAACATCCTTAAATTTCAATGTTATAAAAGTAACTCCTATAGCCATAACAAGAGAATCCCATGAGTCAGGCAAAGAACAAAGTAAAATTTGACATATTTATTTCTCATCCATTTTCACACCAAATGATATTCATTGATCTACCAACATATTAAATTCTTCTATGTGGTCTATAATTTTTCCATCTTCCATTCTCAAATAATAAATCTTATTTCTCAGGAAAATTTTATTCACTAAAGATTTAGCTTGGAAGATCTCACCTAGTTTATTCCACAACTAATCCACCATGATATCTTCATGGACATTAATGAGTAGAAAATATGTAAGTTATAATCTGATGAGACCTTTGGATTTTTGGTCCATCACATCATACTTAGATGCTTTAACTATATTATAGGAATCTAAACACTTTAATCAATAGCATCCCATATATCTTGATCAATCAACAAATCTTCCATCTTTAGCTTCCACATCTAAAGATGCTACCAATTTTTTTTTTAACCTCCATTCTCCCTAATGTGATTGCCATCTTAAAATTACTACAACAAATAAATCTAAATATCTCTTGCACAAACTCCCACTCAAAACTAGAATAACTCAAAAAATCCAACCAACCCACAACTAGAACCAAAACTGGCCAGGGTCTGATACAACTTGAAAGGAATATGAGATCAAAAAAATAATTACTTACACTAACCAAGAGAGGAGAATATACAAAAAAATTTGAACTTGTTATAGAATTATAAGAAAATACAAACAACTAAAAATAAAAACATACCATAATAAATGATTATATGGGGAAAACCCTTTTAAGAGAAAAACCCCACACTCTAAAGTATCTCAATATATTACTAACAATCAAATAATAGTTACAACATACTTGTAGAGAAATCCTTCACAAGAGCATCACCATTATACAACTAGGAGAAGAACTAGTTCAGAGGTTTAGTGCCTTGCACAAATCTCTTGCAAACTTAATAGCATACAAAGATTACAAAGATTTTGATTTTAGATTTTACTTATTACAAAGGAAAGAGATCTTAGTTATAGAATTTATAATGAGAAGAAAAGAGGAATGAGGGAGTAACTTCATGAACAAGGAATAAATGTGCCACCCTTAGTGGGATACTATTGATGAATAGGGTCATTCTTTATTGTCTTGTACAAAGGTCAAAAGTGGATCTTCCACTTAATGATAAATCATCCTCCACTTTCATATGCTTCCAAAACTATGCCCCACTCATGCATGTGCCTCCAATATGGAATAGTAACTTGTTCCCCATTATCCCATGTGCACACACATGCTTCCATAAGATTCTCCATCACCTTTTGACCTGTCATCCACTTAATATCATGAATATAACTAAGAGGTACACCACATCTATACCTTTATCATTTTTCACCTAAAGTAAAATCATGTGAATCACAAAAGATAAAAACCTTATCCCTTAGTGGAATGTGATACCCCACACCATTCACATCAACTTTATCTCATGAAGATTCCTACATGGGCCATGCCAACTCATCCACAATCCACATCATCACCTACATCATCACCTATATCACCTACAATATCACCTTCATAGTCATTGCTAACTCACCACTACCACCTTATCACATGAATAGTGATTATGAATAGTAGATCATGAATACCAACTCATGAATAGTTATTTTTGAATAGAAACTCATGAATAGTGTCCTGACTTGTCAAGGTTGACACCCATTCAAGATAATATTATAGTATTAGTTATTGTACTCATATAAAATATTTATATACATTTAGTTCAAAGAAAAGTGGTACATCCTCTTAAATATTAAACTCCATATAAAATAATTACTCAAAGTTCATATAAATATAAATATTCTACAGTGCAATCTATGGTAGTACCTTAAACAATTTAATATGTTCCATAGTGAACATAAGCAATACAACCTTCTCCTATTATACAATAGACTACACCAAGTTCTACACATTCTTGAGCTATATATTCTATAAAGGATACTATGATAAGTGATCATGCCATTTATGTTACAACACTTGATGTTTTTTTTAGATTCAAATGTATCCTTTGCTCATGAGAATCCATATTCAACATTTATGATCAAATCATGCATTATGGTCCTCCCATTCATGGGATAATAGGCTAGTTACTTTCAATAATATCAAAAATAAAAAAAATGAAAATATATCAAAAAATTCAAAAAAATAAAACCAAATATTGTAAAAAACCAAAAACACTTAAAATATTCTCAAAAAATAAAAAATAAAGATATGAGGATGGCATGAGTTGCTATTTTAATTATTTACATATGTTATTTATCACTTATTTTGGTAGACATCACATTATTTTCTATAGACACATGCATTTCACAAGGTAAATGAGTGTGATGCATTAATTACATTATATATGGACTCTTAGATGTTGGATTCCCTTTTTTGAGTGGTCATGCCTATGCTAGGGGAATCTAACTCTACATGTTATAAATTTATATGATATCTCAACCATGTTAAGCTACATATACTACAAGTGACTTTATAATTACTCATATGTAACATTGTACTACATGGATATGCTACTTTGGTATAATAGTAAATTGATTTGTATGGATGGAGTAGACTAGTTTTCATTTATTTTATTCTCCTTATATGTTGTTTACTTTATTGCATGATGGGTTAGCAATTAATTTATTATTATTTTTATCCCTTGAACCTTGTATGAAACAATTTTTTTAATATCTCTATGATATTGTACTTGGTATGTAAGATATTTGAAGATGTCCATTTTGCGTGGCCCTTGGCCCTATGTTGTGTGTGATATTTAAACATGTCACTTGTTTGAAACATTATTAACATCATTTATCTATGGTGTTTGGAATTATTTATTGTAATATATTCATGTCCATTGTATTTTTCCATTGGCATTATTTCATCACATTGCATGTTATGATTTTTTGGGTTTATGAGCTTGATTAAGGGTGCCATGATCTATATCATGCAATTTTTCTATGTAATGTACTTTAGAGATAGTTAAAGTTTACTAAGTGCCTCACTGATTAAATATATTTAGACATGATACTTGTATGACTCACATTCAATATGATACATACATACTTTAATGATAATTTCATTACTATGATGACATACTCTCCACACGGTGATGGGTGGATGTACAAACTTAGGGGATAAAAAAGGTGAAATACTTGGGAATATTTTTTTTTCAAAGGGATTAAATCTATCTAGACATGATAATTGTATGCCTCACATTCAATATGCTACATACATACTTTAATGATAATTTCATTACTATGATGACATAATCTCCACACAGTGATGGGTGGATGCACAAACTTAGGGGATAAAAAAGGTGAAATACTTGGGAAATTTTTTTTTGCAAAGGGTGTATGCCATTTTTAGAAGAGTGTACATCTATTTTTTTAAAATTTCCATACCTGGTTTTGCTTGGTTTGGTCTTGATTCTAAAGGGCATATGCCATTTTTCACAAAGGGTGTACACCCTTTTTAGCAAAGGTATATGCCATTTAGCAAATGGTGTACACCCTTTGAAACACATGTTTTAGAGGGAAATGTAAATATTTCAAAAATTTGGAAGAAAAAGGTGTATGCCCTTTGATAAGATGTTTTTTGTGTTTTTTATTATTTATTTGTGTTAGTGCAAGTATATATTTATAAATTTATTTGTGTTAGTGTGAGTATATATTTATTATTTGTTTATGTTAGTGTGAGTGAGTGAGTGTGTGTGTGTATATTATTTATTTTTTTATGTTAGTATGAGTATACATTTAGTAAAATAAATGTAATAAAGTTTAATTTTACATTTTATATTCTTATATTTTAAATTTATTTTGTTAAATATAATAAATTAGGGAAATTTTGCATCTTTTGAAATTAATTCCAAAGATGTATGAGTTACCATTTACAAGTTAATTTTTAAAAATCCATTTTGGTCAATACTTAGCTTTTAGAATTTTAGGATTAAAAACTAATTAAAATATTAGAGTTATTAAACTCCAAACTCAAGTATGGATGTCACTAGTCAAGATAGAGATAAGGAGCCATATATAAAGATAGGGGTTCAGGTATGGATTCATTGAGATAGAGATAACAACTATGCTAACACATATGTAGCACCTACATAATATGATAAGATAGAACATGTAAATATTTATAAACCTATTGATATTGATAGGTCCAACCCTTCATGAAAACTTAGACCACTATTCCCATATCATATTCATGGTATAGATTATAGTGTTAACACCATTCTAGGTGGTGATATTACCAAATCAGGGCCTTGCCATACTCTGAGTATGCCTTGGTCCTAAATAAAGTAAATCAAAGGATATAAAAGGAATGAGAACACTCCATATATATATTTGGGGAATAATTTTTAAGGACCTATCCTAATCTCAAACTTGATTTACTTGATAAGTCAAGAGAAGCTTGACCTACCTACTTCATCTATGCCAAGGAGTAAGGTAAGGGAAACTTGTATTCCTAATATCTTGCTTCACTTCACCCAATATCATATCAAAGGAATATTGCCATCCCAATATATAGAAAGTGATTAAGGCATAAATTTCAAGGAAATTTTGCTATTCCAATATATGGATTTGTTTTGTTTCTAGATTAAGGCACGTAGCTATCAAGGGAAGCTTGATTCTAGATAGATAGTTTTATTCTTGCCCTACCTACTTAGCTATGCCATATCTGAAAAATACAAGTCAATTTTTTTTCTCTCTATATAGATTCATTCATGTCCTACCTACTTGTCTTTATAAAATATATTCTGAGCTATCAAGCGAAGATTGCTTCCTGATTTATATATTGCATATATTGTTGCCCTAACTACTTAGCTATGCCATACCTACTTAACTTTCATAGTTAGAAAGGGAAGCATGAATTTGTATATATATAATGATAATAAAAGTTTTAAATCATGTTACATATGTAATAAATATATACCATTAAGTATTCCCTACCCATTTTATTTATTTGAGTATGCCCTACCTAATTTACCTACTCGAGTATGCCCTACCCGATTGAATACCTGATCCATCTATTGATCTTGTCTATGCCCTACCTAAATAATTGATCCATATCTTGATCTTAAATATGCCATACCTACCTTCTTGTACTTTAGTATGTCCTACCTACTTTAAACCTAATGAGTTGCCCTACCTACCTATCCTTCTTGGCCTACCTAATTGAGTTACCTATTTAAGTATGCCATACCCAATTGAATACCTGAGCCATATCTTGATCTTGAATACCCATATATAATCCTAACCATATCCATATTAACCAAACAATATATTAAATACCTGATACCTAATTCAATACCCAAGCCATATCTTGAAAGGAAAGGGGGTATTATGATGCTTGAAAATTATTAGAGGGAGCATTATCAAATCAAGGGATAAATGAAAGGGAGAACTATCAAAGGATGATTGAAAATCATGAAAGGTGGCATTATCAATTATATAGAGAAAGGAGAGGGGAAATTTTTTGAACCACATATTGAGAGGAGAGGGTAAATTATCACCTATACAGATAAAAGGAGTGACTAGGTATGATAAAAAGGGCTTGAAGGTAAATTCATGCCAGATTCCTAAATAATTTGTGGGATTTTTTTATCAATGGGTCTATCAATATAAATAAATTAAAATACTATAGAATATATCTTATATCATACTTATAGTCATGATATGGTCACTCATACATGATATCTACTACACACCTAGTACTACATGCAGGTATGTGGTCAATCATACATGACATTTTCTTGTCATGATACAATCACTCATACCAGACATGAATGTAGTTAATTACCCTAGTATACTCCATTTAGAATAAAAGGAATCAAAACACCATTCAATATTCATCCTAAAAAGATACCATTCACTCTAAAACAAATGTCAGACATATGGGTTAATCCATCCATGCTTCAATTCTAATATTATGCATGCATGACTTGACCACTTTAATCCAAACTTGCATGGAATAAAGTCATATTATTTCATTAAAAAATCACATAGGACACTATAAATAACAAAAATAATACTAATATTATTTAGGGTGGAGGGGAGTTATTTTGAACCCCATTTTCTTAGGCTCATATCAAAATATTTCATATCATTATCTCCCTCTCCCTAAATCACATGGAGAGGGGCTCAAGTACTTAAATCATCATTCATCATCACAATCACTCCCTCATCATTTTTCATCATCCCTCCTCTCCCTCTCATCAACCCTCATTGTCCCTCATCATCCCTAATCACTCCCTCATCATCTCTCATCATTCCCTCATCAACATCATCATCCTTAATCATCCCTAACAACTCCCTCATCATCCCTAATAATACCTTATAAATATTTCAATGGCCCTAATTATCCCTAATCACACCCTCATTGTGTAGAGTAATATTAAAAAATAAGTTATTCCATGCGTTGGTAGAGAAAAACCCAAAATAAGCATAAATGACATAACATGCTAAGCCTACTCCCTCAAGGGGTGTTGTTAAGGAAATCTAAGAACTACTTAAGAAAGGAATATACTGTCAAACCCTCTGAATATCATCCCTCCTTCCAAGATTGACCAAGAAGCATGATTTTTCCTTGATTTGGTACTCTATTTCTTTGTCAATGAAGAATAACATGCTCCTCTATCATTTCCTATTGCACAAATGGGTTAGGCTCATGAATTTGATCAATTTGTGAAAATAGGTGAAGCTTGTTTATTATAATTTTTACATAATAAGTTTGCATGAATTAAGATTAAAAATGGTGGTCTTGGTTCAATTATTTAAAGATTTTTTTAAAATTATTAGAATCAACCATGACTATCCATCTTGAGATCAAGATGTGTGGTCATGGATCAATTCAATTTTGGAGGGATAAGCCATAAATATCCCCATTAATATTTAGAAGAATGGGGCATTAATGAGGCATGGGAAGGATTAATCATGATATTTGTTCCATTAATGGCTTATGGATGCCACATCATTGATGATGTCATAGGGTGATGCATATTTGAAGATTGAATTTACAATTAATAGATTTTCAATAACTTCCATGGATTTTTCACTTAAGCTCTTGATTTGGTTTAATTTTCTTAAGTAGGTTTAATTAATTTTATACAATTCTTTGGAAATTGGTTGTTCATTTAATTAAATTGGTTGAAATCTCAATTTATTGAGTTGTAATTTAACTAGACTATAATTAGAAGAAGGTATTATTTGTGTATAGAATAATTCCCCATTTAGAGCATTATGGATACAAAATAACACATGCACATGATGTGTGCTTTTGAATTAGAAGAATTCAGTCATCCAGCGCATCATTTGCATGGTCTCAATTTGACTTAAAGTGATTTGAGAAAAGATAATAATCACATAAAATGCATTACCCCATTTAGGGATATATTAGCCTAAATCAATACTTGTACATGGCAAGTTTGAACCATTTAGTGTGTTTTAGTGATTTTGGTCCAGATTGTGCATAGTCACAAAATATTGCTTAGATTAACAATTTTAGCATAATAGTGATAGGGATTGGATGTCTACATTTTCCCCTTATTTGAGAAGGTGTTGTGAGACATTTGGTTGAAGTAACATATTTTCAAAGAATGAAAGAGTTGTTAAGAAGAAGGTGGAAGGTAATGATTGAAGAAATGACCCATGATGCCCCCTCGGGAGGGCATGCAAGTATGAAAGAGAGGGATAGAATCTTGAAAAAGAGAGCAAGAGTGAAAGTAACCCATGGATGAGAATATATCCATATGAGATAATGCTTGCATGCATGATTCCTAATGATCAAAATATAATAGAATAAAGTAGGGGGAAGTGGGAAGAATGCAATCTAAAAAATAAAAGTAACAAAATGTAACATACCCAAAAGAGGGTAAAAGTTGAAGGCTTAGTGAATGATAAATCTTGAGATAAGTTGCACACTTTAAATTTATATGAGGGAAAAATCTATAGATCTTGGAATTAGAATAAAAATGAGATCATTGATCTAGATAAAGGAGGTCAATTAATTAATAATGTGCCCCAATAGAGCAGATTTGATCAATTGATAAATTGATTTTACCCTAGTAGGATAATTTTGATCATTGATAATTAATTTTGACCCAATAGGGTTGATTGGCTCATTGATTGGTCTAAATATTGTGCCCTAGTAGGGAAAATTGGTAAGCACAACTCAAATATATAACCTAATTCATAGATTTAAATATGAGCGGGCATAAATGTAGATATGAGGGTCTAATGGCTAAATAATCCACAAAAAATAGGCATATGAGGATGCACAAAGTGATGAAAGAGATAATTAGAAGAATGAGAGTGTTCAAGCTGCCCCAAGATAGTCATGTATCCAAGCATTGCCTACATATTCCAGATGAACCTTAGGCTAATGTAGTTCTCCTAGAAGTGGGAGAAAGTGTAATGAGGAAAGAAGAATAGAAGAAATATGAACCAACATTCAACTATGAAATCATGTTAGGTAGAAAATATGTAGGATAGTGCCTTCACTAGATGTTAGAATATAATCGAGGAGATGCATGCTCCAAACTAATCATATAAATAGTTAATTATATGCACAGTGTATGTCAAGAGATACACATCTTGCATAGAGTCTCATGTGAAGTATGGTTAGAAATGATCTTTAGAGCTTTATTGAATTTTGGATTTGGAGCACTTGGTGTTTACTTTATCAAAATAAAATGATGAATCATAAGCATGAATGACCTATAATGACATTGTATTTTGATTTCGATTGGTTGATTCAAATGTGAATGTTTATAACTAAGGACAATGATAAAAACTACCAATAACAGAGTTATAATCATTTATATTTAAACAAAAACAAACAAAAACAACAAGAAAAATAACAAATACAAAAATGTAACCTAACTTAAAATCAAGATATGAACACTTAGGATTTAAGTAGGAACAAGAATATATAAAGCAAGAACAAAAACAAACAATATGAAAGAAAGATACGAATAATCAAGATCTATGTGTATTAACAAAATGTACTTGGAAAATAAAACAAAAGGATAAGTTAAATACAACTCTAAACAAATCATGCCTAACTAAAAATTAGACTAAAAGTGGTTATAAAATGTATTTAAACTCAAAAGAGCAAAATAATACAATATAAGACAAAACGGTAACACAAAGGACCAAAATAACAAAACACCAAGGATAAATAACAAAATAATAAAAAATAACAAATAAAATAATAATAAATAAATAAAATAACACCTTAAATACAATGAAAACACAACAAAACACCAATAAACAAAATAAGAACACAACACAAACTAAGTACAACTAAATAATAAAACACCCACAAAAATAAATGAAGAGATTAAAAAATAACAATAAAATAATAATCAAATAAACACACACAAATTAGAGTTAGTTATAGTGTTAGTGGAAACATAAAACAATTATTTGTGTATGTGTAATAGATGTGCTACTCTTTGTGATAGGTTGACCCCTAAGATAAGAAATAATGATACATGCTCAATGAAATAAGAATAAAGGATAAAAATTTTCCCCCAAGTGGTAGGAAATAACATAAAAAAATGGGGGAAAATAAGAAAAGGGGTGGCTGAGTTGACTCTAGATGTACAAGACAAGTGGGCGCTACCTAAATAATTCCATGGACACGAGATCCAAATTGAAATTCAAGCCAAATGTAGTTCTCCTGGGAAATGGGATAGAATAAACATGATTATAATAATAAATGATTGATGTTATAGAGGAAATAAGGAAATGAGATCACAAAATAGATAGGGTGTTCAAATGAGTGCTTACAAAATGGCAAGAATGTGAGATCAGAATAAAAGTGCAAGACAATATTTTTGTTTATTTTTTTGATCAGTTTCTAATGTTTTTGTGTTTTTAGGATAATCAAAAGAAATAAAATATTAACAAAATGGCCAGGGAACTAATTTATTGAAGAGATGCACTTCTATAGGAAAGAGTTCAAACAACAGCTAAAATGGTTGTAATGAGGATTGTGGATATAAATAATGGCACATGGAACCAATTAATCAAAGAGATGCAAATCCAAGAGTAGAAGTTCCAATAATAGCTAAATGTAAATGCAATGGACCTTGTGATCTTGTTGAGGCAACAATGCCTACCAAACAACAATAAAATAATAATAGAATAATATGCAACATGGGATGAATTTGATGAACCATTTAGCAGGAAAAAACCATGTGCTAATGTATCCATGTTCACTTGTATGTAAGAAGAAGTTGCAAAATAATGTTCAAGTTAAACTACTTTGTATAACTGACATAAAGTGTGTCTAGAATGCATATGAGTCATAATCAAGATCATAATTAGTTTTAAGGAATAGAACTGTCCAGGTTACAATGGTCCATGGTACGAAAATAATATTGTTCAAAGTAGAACAGTCTAGGGTAGAATTAGAAAAAATGAGTATGGTATATAAGAGGATGGTTCAGAGTGGGATTAAAAATATTTTAATGGAATATAAATGATCTAAAGTGCTAATGGTCTAGGGTTACAATGGTCTAGAATAGTCAAATAATATGGTTCACATGAAAATGGTCTAGGATAGGATGGTCTCGGATAAAATAGTGGGATAACATGACTTCAACACAAGTTGCCCCCAAATAAGGGGTCTTGTAGAAAACATTTTAAATTTTTTTCAAGCATAAAACCACTTGAGATCTACAATATTCATGGGCTCTAAGAGTTTTTCACCGTTTTAAGTAACCATCCAATATGCCCCTAATCCATAGTTTGCTATATTTACATATGGGCACAACCAATTAGGTTGGAACCTACCATTATTGCATTTAACATTAGTGTTGTTTGGATTCTATTTCAAGAACAAATCACCAATTTTAAACTCTCAAGGGAGAATTCACTTGTTATAACTTTTACACAACCTATTTTGATAGGTTTTCTATTAATCATGATATATACTAAGAGGGGGGAGGTGAATTGGTATATCATATATCTTATAAAATTTTACTTAAAAAAATTCCAATTAACCATACATTCAAGAGATGCAATAAAATTGAAACAATAAACACCACATAAGAGAGAGAAAGACACTAGATTTTAACATGAAAACCCAATGTGGGAAAAACCATGGAGAACAATCTCAAGTATATGAATGAGCACCAACTAAAACTACAATATTCACAAGCACCAACTTACAAGAGCACCAACCCCTTTTCTAAACACCAACACAAAAACTATTCATGAGCACCAACCCATAGGAGAACCAACCCATATTGTGTATACCACATAACTATTTCTCAATGTTACTTTCTCAATAAATGATATCACATTACAATATCTCTTTCTTTTCTCCCCTTTTCTCTTCTAAACTAGATATGATAATTAAAAACCATGCTTTCCTCCACACATTATAAATGGCTTCCCAAGCCTTTATTTATAGCTTACCAAATGACCTTTAGCATTCCCATTTGAGACCTTTCAATTCACATAGAAAATGGCACCAAACTTTCATGACACTTCAAATCCTTTCATTTGAAAAGTTACATGGTGACCCTTCATGAGAAAATGTGTCCTTTCCCCTTTTGTCTTTATCTTGGCAACTTTTATAATTCCTCAAAGTGTCCCTTTATGGGAAATTATGACCTTCGTCTTTTGTCGTTACTTGGTGACTCTTAGAATTCCTCAAGATGAATCTTCATGGGAAAATGAGTCCCATTCTTATTTTATATTTACCCCATGACTCTTTAACTTCTTCATGGGACCTTATTTTGACTTTATAAAACTAAATATATATATTCATTAATATTAAATAAATATAAACACACTTTAGACAATAAATGATATGGGGCCTTTAGCACCAATGCTTGATCTTTGACATCAATGACAATTTATCTAACAATCTCCCCCTTTGTCATTGATGGAAACCTCAAACTAAAACTACCACATATTGAAACTTGTACTTCACATACCAACCTACATATATCATAAAGTAACTCCCCCTTACTATATCATCTTGTACCTATTCCCTATACCTATTCATATACCTATTCCCTATACCTATTCCTACTTGTACCTATTTCTACACTTCTCTCCCTTTGACATCAATGACAAAGGGCCTATCCTGGAGCTAACACTTAGTTCCCCCTCAAATGATGCTGATCCTCAATGGTAGGAAGTAAAAGAAATTAATTCCAAATCCTCTCTTAGATTATTGAATGTGTCCTTTGATCATGCCTTTGTGAAGATATCTGATAACACATAAATTGTTGCCTGTACTCTGAGCATTTGTAATCAACTTATTTGAATCTTTTCTTCTAATCTCACAACCTTCTGCATAAAACTTTAATGTGTATCCTAGATCACATATTTGACTTACACTCAATAGATTATGCTTAAGACCTTTTACATACAATACATTTTTAGTCTTGGTTCTACCATTATCCAAACTCAAAGTACCTTTTCTAGCTATCTTGGTAGTAATTTTGTCTCCAAATTTCACTGTACCACCATTGATCTTATTTAGAGTTATGAACTTGATCTTATCTCCGGTCATGTGCCTCAAACATCCACTATTGATGAACCATGTATTTTCTTCATTTATTGCATGCAAAGTTATTTGGACTAACATAAAATCTTTAGGTTGTTTCTTCTACCATGAACTTGTCTGAACTTTCTTCTTGATGAGTGGAGCCTTGAAATTCTGATCCTTATTGATTGACTCAAACACACTTCTACAATGCTGAGTTATGTGTTTGAAATTATTGTACTTGTAACATATTATGGGTTCTTCATTAAAGCTTGATAGAGGAGCAAAAGAGTTGTGGCTTCTGCTTAACTCTAAATGAGTTTCCTTCTCCTTATTTTTGAAATTTTTAGCTCTTTTCTAACATTCTATTTTCTTATGACCATATCCATTACAATAAAAATAGTAACTATGAAAATAGAACTTGTTTATGTATCTTTGTCCTGATTGTCTTTTGTAGCTCTATTCCTTCCAGCCTTCTTTGTTTGAGATATCCTTTATATTATTCAATTCTTCAGTTTTTGTTTCCTCTTTTTTAAGAAATTTTGCATAGCTCTTTTTATTTTCAAATATGATACCTATCTTATCTGATATTAAATTTTGACTATCTAATATCTTATTTAACATGCTAGTGCTATCTTCAAATTTTGAATCACTGACTACTTTCTCAATATCTTATTTTAAAGAGGCAATTTCAATAACATACCTTTCACATTCTTTGCTTACTTTTTGCAATTATGTTTTTAGACCTTTTTCATTATTTTTGGCTTCTTCAAAGTGTGCTTGTAGATCTTCAATTATTTCCTTTCACTCCTTTTCATTTTTCTCAATCTAGTGCTTCAATCTTTGATTCTTCTTCTCAATAACTTCTAACTCTTCTAAGGCACAAATGAGTTCTCTTTATAGATTTACCTCAAATTTATCCTCGCTTTCATTGTGTTCTTCTTTTTGATCATCTATACTTTTAATTTTGAAGTTTTTCTTGTATGTAGACTTTCCTTCTTCATTTTGGACTGATATTTCATGATCTTTCTCAACCTTTATTATGATCCTCTCATGCTTATCCTTCAAAGAACATAACTCAACCTTCAACTGATTACACTCTTCTCCTCTTGATTTCAAACTTGAATATGTAACCTATAGGTGATTCTAAAGATCCTGAATAAACATCTTATCTTATTTTGATTCTATTGCCAATTTAGAATCCAAGATACACACCTATTATTTAAGAGCCTCAACCATATATTTCAATTCTTGATTCTCCTTCTTTATCTACTTGGTCATCGTGCTTTCCAAAATCTACCTTCAATCTATTAAACTCTTTATGAAATAATCTAATCTAATACACATTACTAAGCATGGGATATACTGAGAGGGGGGGGTGAATAAGTATATCATATATCTTATAAACTTAAACACATTCCACTTAACCATAAATTCAAGATATGTAATAAAACTGAAACAATAAATAAAATAGAAGAGAGAGAGACACCAAATTTTAATGTGAAAACCCAATGTAGGAAAAATCATGGAGAACAATCTCAAGTATATGAATTATCACTAACTCAAACTACATTATTTGCAAGCACCAACTTGTAGGAGCACCAACACAACAACTATTCATGAGCACCAACCCACAAGAGCACCAACGCCTATTATGTATACCACACAGCTATCTCTCAATGTTGATTTCTCAACAAATGATATCACATTACAATATCTCTTTATTTTCTATCCTTTGCTCTTCTAAGATAGATATGAAAATTATAAACCATGCTCTCTTCCACACATTACAAATGGCTCCCAAGCCTTTATTTATAGCTTACCAAATGACCTTTGGCATTCACCCTTTGAGACCTTTTAATTCACATAGAAAATTATGCCAAAATTGCATGACCCTTTGAATATTTTCATTTGAAAAGTCACATGGTGACCCTTCATGAGAAAATGCATCCTTTCCCCTTTTGTCTTTATCTTGGTGACTTTTTTAATTCCTCAAAGTGTCTCTTCATGAGACATTATGCCCTTCCTCTTTTGTCTTCACTTGGTGACTCTTGGAATTCCTCAAGATGACTCTTCATGGGAAAATGCATCCCATTCCTCTTTTGTCTTTACCTCATGACTCTTTGAATTCTTCATGGGCCCTTCTTTTGACTTTATGCAACCAAAATTATATTTATTAATATTAAATTAATATCAACAAACTTTAGACAATAAATTCTATGGGGATTTTATCACCAATGCTAGACATTTGACATCAATGACAATATTTACAACACTTGTAAGTTATCTAGGGTTTCCAAATGCTTGCCATCAAGGAGTTCTAGCTCTTGTAATATGAAAATTCTATAATCTTCATCATCTTCAATATTCTTCAATGATACTCATAGTGAAGGCAAATCAATCTCAATTGGAATAATAGGTTCTATGCCATAAAAAAAGGAGTATAGAGTGGATCTTATGGGGGTTTGATGATTAGTGCGATAAGCCCAAAGGGCAAAAAAAATTTACAAGTTTCAATTACAACCAATGTCATTGACAATCTTCTTTAGTATTATAACAATAGTTTTATTTGATGCTTCAGCTTGACCATTTACTTGCAAATTATATGGTGTGGATTTCTTGTGCTTGATTTTGAGTTTTACATAAAGAGCCTTAATGTCTCAATTTACAAATGATCTATCATTATCAAATATAATACAGATTGGGACACCATATCGATAGATGATATGGTAATGTATGAATTTGGAAATCTACTTCTTGGTGATGTAAATGAGAGGAATAGACTTGATACACTTAGTAAAATACTCGGTAGTAGTGATACTATGTTTATGGCCATCAAAATATGTTGGATTAATTTATGAGATCAAGGCCCCATGTACAAAATGACTATAGTGGTGTAATCAATTGTAGTGATAAGGAAGGTGCATGTATCAAATGACCATGTTGTTGGAAAAAACACACTTCCTAAAATAGTTATAGGCATATGTTTCCATCTTAGGCCAATATTATCTTATTCTGAGGAGATTTTTAGCTAAGATTAAATTATTGGTGTGGGCCCCACACATTCCTTTATGAACCCCCTTAATCTCTAACTTGGATTCTCCCAAAGATAAACAAAAAATTAGCATTCCATCACCGCCTTTATGATAAAACATGTTTCTAAAGAGGGTATAACAAGCTATATGATGAAGGAATTTTTTTTGATGATTATTAGAAAGGTTAGTTGAAAAGACTTGGTCATGAAAATAATTATAAATGTCTTGAAACCAAAGTAGTTTAGGTGGGGGATTGGGACCAAAAATAGTACATACCATCTCTAAATATGGTAGCACATGAACAAGTTGTAGGATATATTTAATGAAAAAATGATACTCTTTAGCACTACTGGCAATTTGAATCATTGACCCAATTATTATCATTACATTGGTAGATCTATTATTGGCCCATGGTACCTATTCAAATTATAGGGACTTAAAATGAGTCTTAACATTATCCACAATATGCTTGTAGGGTAAAAAATTATCATCGTGAGTCTAGTACTGATCTATGGTTTGATTGATAATCAACTGATAATATACATAGACCATTAAGTGCCAAATCCCATTGCATTATAAGATGAAGTCCTGTAATAAGTGATTCATACTTGGTCATCTTATTGGTACAATGAAAATTAATATGAAAGGCCTTGGGAATCAAATCCCCTTATAGTGTAATAAAAAAATGCCAACCCCAGATCCATAAGAAGTGAAGGAACCATCAAATTATAGTTTCCACTATTCAGGTTCTTGCAACCCATCTTATATTGTCATAATATTATCATCTAGAAAATTAAATTTGAGTGGTTGAGTGTCTATAATAGGGGATTTTTAAAGTTGATAAATAATGACCTACCCCTTAATGGATTTTTTATTCTAGTACTCAACATTAAATTTGCTTAAGATCATGACTCATTTGGCCATGTATCTTATGAGAGTTGCTTTGGATAATAAGAATCCATCCATGTGGGACAACATCTCATACCTAGAAGTAGAGTTGACAATCATGTCAATGTTAGGTAGAGGAAAATCATCTTTTGGGCATGCCTTATTGATATCTCTGAAATTAGTACAAAGGCATATACCCTATGGATTTTTGCTGACTGGGACTATGTTTTATATCCATTTTGAATAGTCTAGTGGTTTGATGAAGCATGTTCCTAATAATTTATCTAATTCTAGTTTTACCAAAAGAGCAATGAATGGATACATCTTTTTCAATTTTTATTTGATTAGATTAACATATGGATGGACAACAAGTTGATGTACAACAAAGTTAGGGTCTAAGCCTAGCATGTCAAAAAACCATGCAAAGATATTAATGAAATCCCTCAAAATGGTGATAATGTGGTCATGCTCTTCATTAGTGAGGGAGGTTCTAAGATAAACAATTTTGGGATTATCATAAGTCCCTAGGTTCACTTTAGTAGTGTTTTCTATAAGGAGTGTAGAACCATATTATAAAATAGTAGGTAGTATTTGATCCTAATCCTCTTCTTATACTTTAGTTTTTGGTTATTCTTCCCAAATATATAGATAATGAGATGAATCTAAATCTGCTAGTTTAGGTAATAACCATCTAGAAAATATCATAGTAAAGTTAAGAGTGAGCTACTCAATTTTTTGTTGTTGTTCTGATGTAATACTAGTACTGGCTATAGAACTAGGACTTGATGGAACTTTTGCATCCTTTGGAGATGAGAAAAATTTCCCATCTAAGAGAGCTTAAAACAATTTTCACTCAAGGGATTGTCTTTTTCCTTACTATTTCCCTGACCAACAAGCACCTCAAAGAGGTTTTCACCCAAGGATCTCAATGTTTTATCTTTTTCATGACAAAGAAAGTTTTCCTACTCTCAAAATTAGGCAAAATGGTCCAAAGAGAAGTAAAAACCTTGTTTATGATCAAAAATTAGCAATCCATCTCTAAGGCCCATGTACTCAGTAATATATCCCTCATTCTAAAACTCATCGAGGGGTACGACAAAATTTTACTGGTCCTAATCGATGAGTTTGGGATGGTAAAGACAAAGGGAATAATGGGATGTGATAATGATAATATAATTTGAGTCAAATATGTCCATGTCAACAAGCTCATCATAAATACTATGATGGGATGTTGCATCAATACTAGGAGTCTCATTGCTAGTCGATTCAAAAGAATCACTATCAAAATACATGAGGTTAACCCTAGGTGGTATAAATATGAGACCTTGACTCATGTTAGGTTTACCTGATGATAATAGTTTTTAAATTCCTTTCTCTCATGACTTGAGGCCTTTTCCTGTATAATCTAAGTTATCCATAATATGATTAGGGATAAGATATTTAGGATTTTGAAAATAATCAATGATGCTATCAGAATATAACTAGTTTCCTTCAATGAAAACTTCTTGATCTTGATTTGGTGAAGTAGAGGGTAAAAATACCATCGATGGTTTCTATGTATCTTTCTTCTTTTGCCAAATAATTTTAGGTTTGTAAAGGATTTTGGAAGGTTAGCGTTTGCTAAAATATTTGGGAGACTTGAGCAAACTAGTATATGGAAGGCATCTTTTAGATGATAAGTGGAAATGCCGACATCCTCTCTAGTGACTTGTTGTGCAAGGGATATGGGAAATAGATCAGCCAAATTAGAAAAAAGGTCACTTGGGTTGATATAATTGGATTTGGGGGATGCAAAACTATTTAATTATTCTTCTTCACAATGAATTCAAAACTAGGACAATAGTTATAATTACAAAATTTAGCCTCTAGGTGTTTGTAATACTGGTAAGGCTACAAATTGGCATGAATGGTGACTTAACCCCATCATGGGGGAACTTGAGGCACTGATGTAAATTAGATGGGATAACTTATACTTCATGGATCCAAGGATGACCAAGAAGTATGTTATAAGGCAAATTAATATCCATAATATGTAACAAGGTATGATGGGACATAGACCCAACAATGATTGGCAAATAAATAGTTCTAGAAGATTCCATTTTGATTATCATATGCCTTGATTATCATTATCTTTGGTTGGATGTACTTTATAGTAAAACCCAATCAATGTAATAGTTTGAGGGAGATTATATTCAACCCTAAACCATTATCTATATGAACCCACTTGATTTTATGGTTTTTAATGAGGACCTCAATATACAAGGGGTTATTATGGTTAGGACCAAGAATATACATGTCTCTTTGATCAAATATAACCTATTGAAATGGAGACAAATGGAATACAAGTGTTTGTAATTATTCAAGGTTAATGTCCTGGGGAATAATGGATTGTTGAAGGAAGTTATTCAAAATAGTTATGTTAACTTCAAACATACATAAAAGATATAAAATAGAAATTTATGTAGGGGTTTTACTTAGTTGGTCTAAGATGATATATGGATTTACAACAATAATATGAGAAGGTTTAGCCTTGGATGGTACAATGTTCAAATTTGGATCCAAAGGCACAATGTTCATGTTGGGTCTAGTGTTGGAAGAGGGAAAATGACCCTTAAGGGTGAATCGTGAGTGTCTAGTTGTGATTATGCAAGCTAGAGGTGGAAAAGAACCATTATAATTAGAAGATTAAGTCAAAGGGCCTTATATGGTGACTCACAAGCATCTAGTTGTGTTGGCATAATTTTTAGTTGGTAAGGAGCCATTATAATTAGAAGAAGGCAAAGGGCCTTGGATGGTGACTCACAAATGTCTAGTTATGTTGTAGCAATTTTGAGTCAATAAGGAGCCATTATAATTAGAAGAAGGGGGTATAGAGATGGTAAACCATATAAACTAAGGTGAAATGGAATTGATTTTGCCTGATGTGACATTACTTGAAGGGGAGGGTGTTAACCCTATAATGAGGGGTCTAGTTCTTTGAGAAGCATGAGAAGGTTCAAGAGATTTGATAGTGATGATGGTAATGTGGTTTGAAAAAATATGCCCCATGGTTCTATTGTAATCACAAATCATGTTGTTGTAACCCATATTATACACATGGGTATTATGATCCTGATTATGATCATGCTGATTATGATTATGGCCTTGTACTTGTTGACTGATTCTATCCTTGGTTCTGATTATTTATTACTAACTATTGATTATGTTTGCAAAATAGATCTTTGTAAATGCCCATATCTTGATTAGTGTTTTATGTGGCAATTTTTATTTCAACTTCACCACTTTCAATTAAATCTTCAATGAGATGTCTCAATTGTAAACATCAATAAGTATTGTGGCCAATAACATGATGGAAGTTTCAAAACTCATCTACTCGATACCAATAGGTTTGGGTTGATCTTTAGGAAATGGCCTTGGTATAGGCCATACAATCAGATGAGCTACTATGATCTTTTGAAACAAAACATCAATAGGATCTCCTAATTTTCTAAAGACTCTATATTTATTGTATGCCTTTTGTGGAGGAGACCTTTATAAATTAGTTGGTGGATTAGTTGGAGCTAATTCCACATTTAGAGCTAGCAGATCCTACACCATATGTACATGTCTAGATTCAGTCACTCTATTCCCTACCATGTTCTTATTTTTTTAAAACCCTTTAGGTTTATCTATTGTAATAGTTTGAACAGGTGATTGGGTGTAATTATACATTTGACCCTATGAATAAATCTTGAGTAGGCCTTTAGTGATAAGTGCCTTCTCAATCTGTACACATTTATCTATGATTTATTTGAATGTATTTGCATAAGAGAGTCATAGATTATGAGCCAACTCAAAGTGTAGGTTCTATGCAAAAATATCGATCAGATATTTATCTCACAAATTGTGTTGAAATAATCCAGCCAATGCTCTCCATCACTATAGATATGCTACGAAGCTTTCCCCATCTCATTATTTGGCTTTGCATAAGTTGATCACATTCAACTCATATTCAATATTATAAGAGAAATGGTTAATAATTTTTTAGATAAATCATTCCAATATACCAATGATCCCTTAGGTAACTTGAGGAGCTAGTCCAAATCTTGCCCTACTAGACTAGGTGGAAATAAATAAAGCAAATAAATGCTACTATAGGCTACCTCTTAGCAAAATAAAAAAAATGCTTGGATATGTTCTCGAGGGTTACCCTTCCCTTTGTATTTGTCAAATTTTGGTGCCTCAAAATGAGGGGTAAAGGGGACTTGGAGAAAACTTAAATCGAATGGAGATGGACATATCTCATCAAACTTGTATTTCTTGACTCAGTTTCTCATCTCCAACCTTGACATGATTTATTTCATTGAATTCTACTCCTACATGTTTGGTGCATTTATAGATGGAATATAATTTTGTTGGGGTGGTATGTTCCTCTATTATATTATTTTTTTAGATACATAAACCCTATGATCTATAAATTTATTTTGGTTTATACCTTGAAATGAGTATGTCATCCATTGATTATTACATTAATAAACATTCCCTAAAATTTGATACCATGAATTGTAAGTGTGTTATTGATTTTGATGAGTCTATGGATGATTTACCAAAGTATGCATTACTTGAGAGGAATTGGCCAAAGTGTTTTGAATAATACCCTCAATATGTTTTGAGTTTTTTGTCCCTTGGTTTTGTGAAGGGACAAGAGTCTCTTGGTGATTGAAGAATTTGTGCTTCATGTCTGGCGAAGCATATTTCAAAGCCTCTTTAGGATTGTTTTGTTTAATTGAGATGCCATGATCTATCATAGATGTGTTCTCAATTAGAGTATGCTACATTCATTCTACCATATTCTCTTTTTCTTTAGAAGAATTATTGTTTATCGAAGTTGTAGCCAAAGAGTTAGTCAAGTCCATGATAATCTAGTCTATGTAACATTGAATTATTTTCTTGATCTTGGTAGCAATATCTTGATCATTGGGTGCTAACTCTATGAGTGTTTATTTTCTTTTACTAGAAGAAGCTATATTGGGATTTGTAATATGAGCGAGGGATTGTTCTCATTATTTCTCTTATACCCTAAATGGCTTGTACAATTTTTCCATGAGGAAATCTTATGGAAAACTAACACCCTTAGGAGGGCTTCATCTTTATCCTCTAAGGGTTGATGCTCATAATAATATTCTTTAGACCCTACAGTTGTTGGGATATCTTTGAACATAATGGAGTTATCTTGTCCGTCATAAAAATGCTCTTCCTCATAATTAGGGTTGTAAGAGACCCCACTATGAGTATAGCTTTGTGTCATGCTTGGAAGGTTATTTTCCTCATTTTTTAATATGTGAAATGTGTTTTGAAAATGTTAAAAGGTGTGTTTTGGATTTATTTAAACAAATGACAAAATAAGATGAGACTATAATAAAAGAAGTGGCATAGTACCACATAATTAGAATAAATGGTTATGAATTTACTCAACCTTTGTAGGTTGAAATCATCAAATTAGAATATATTAAGATAAACTTTGGAACCTAAAGTGTTAGCTAGCATAACAAACTTAGGTAAAAAATATGTCAACATCATAAAATTTGGATATAACTATGATGAGTTGTGACTATAAAATTAGAAGAGGGTCTTTCTGATTAGGAAGATGACAATGCAAACTAAGAATCTCAAAATGTGAATTAACCCAAGAAATCCTAAGTATAAAGCTAAAAAAAAATGGGTAGCATAATGCCACCATATGGTAATAGGATTCAGGATGGTCCAAGAACTTAGAACATGAGCAAACACAAGATAATCTAAGTACACAATGAGAATAAAAATGATGATGAGTCTAGGTAATAACCTTCAATCTAAATGAGAAATCATACCCAAGTTTACTCAAACCAAGTGTGAATGATAAACTGATAACACCTTGGCCTATAATTTAGAAAGGTGATATTTCAAATTTAGATTAAAAATGAAGGACTTTGAGATTTTTAAAAGTGGGTAAATGGTCTAGACTCAAATGGATAACTTGACAACACTTTTTAGAAAATACAAACATAATGTTCTAAATTATGATTTGAAGAAGGCAATAAATGATTTTGATTTAGTCAATGTAACACCTCTTTATCCAAATATAATGGCATATAACAAATTTCTTTGATTTATGCCATGTTTTTGGTTTTCAAATAGTTATAGACTCAAAAATACCAAACAAGTAAAGGATAAAATGACAAAACACCTAAGTGTAATGTCTAAAGTCCTAAAACTAACAAGGTTACATGGTACTATCTAATTCTATCTATATACATGTTCTTGAGAGGTTTTTAATTATTAATACAAAAATAAAAGTACATGAAAAAGTAGGGTTTTTATCCCCCCTCTTATTTTAAGAGATTTTATGATAACATGGAACTTTAGGCTACTCACCCTGCATCAATAGTATGCTTGTGACAAGTGGGGTTGATCTAAAATTAAATTTTTGTATGTTTAGATGGTACCAAGTGTGTCTAACACTAGAGATGCAATCATATAAATTGGATCCACATCAATAAAATTATTTTTAAAAGGTCTTTTTCTTTTCACAACCACTAAATCTAATGTTTTCTCAGTGTAGTGTGATGTCTGAATTTCCCCTACATTTTGAGATGGAGTACCACTAATGAATCTTATTTTAACTAGTCAAAATAAGCATCCTAGTGGGTAGCCCTTAATTTATATACCACAACATGAAATGGGGTTGAAATGAGGTTAGTAGATGAATTATTGGGTTAACACTTCCATATAGAACTCGTGAGGAGGCTATGAACTCCCACTCACAAGCTAAAATAGATGAAAATAAAAGATTAGTGAAAAGACTTTAGGGTTGCATTTGGATCACCCAAGTCATACATATTTGGGGATGGCCTTAATGATGTTATTTTCAAAATTTTATACTAAAATCAACCAAGGAAAAGAATGAGTGCTTTTGGTCACCTAAGTTCCCTAAAGGGGACAGCGGGGGGAGCATACATGCATAAACTATTTTTATAAAACAAATAATTTTTAATAAGCAAACATAAAACAAACAACTCTTATGATTATGTATCTAAGTGTGAGAGTTTATTTTATTACACCAAAGTGAGATGTGTTTATGAAATTTTGGCCCCTTGACATTAGTTGAAAAACTTACAAAAACTTTATAAATAATTAAGCATAAAAATAACTAAGTTATTTTTAGGCACCAAAAAAATGTTCAAGATTTAACCCCTTTAAAACTTTACCTTTTTCCACCTAAGGTAATACAAAATTTAGAGGGTTTTTTCCTATTTAGAAGCCTAAAATTGAATGATCAAACTAGATTTTAAAATGAGCTCTTGGTCTCTATTTTTCTATCTCAGAGATCGACATTGATCCAAGTAAGGATCGATGTTAGTTCAAAAAAATTAGTGTCAGTTAGTTCATAGAGAGGTCAATGCCAATTGAAAGAAATTGATGTTAGTTCCTATAAAAAGCCATAGGAAAATAGAATGCAGTTTTTCAAAAAATATCTTGTTAGTAAGATGAACTTAAAAACAAATATCCCTCTGGATCCTGTAATAAAATGGTTAAACAAACAATATGTAAGTGTTTAAACATAGGATAAAAACTAGAAAACTTCAAGAAAAACCCATTAGTCATATTTTATACCATGCTTTATTATTCAAATAGAAATCAATGCTAGTTTGAGAGGGTCAATATTGGTTTGAGAGAATTGACACTAGCATTTGTATAAACTGTGTCACTTTCAAAATAAAAAATACATGAAAAGTGAAGGTAAAACTTGAATTTCAAAGATTATTAAACATCCATTAGAAAAACTAAGAGTTGCATAATAATATCCTTGGTTGTATGGGATACGTGTCCCACCAAGCATGCAAAAATGTAGAGTAATACTGCAAAGTAATTTTGTCCATGAGTTAGTAGAGAAAAACCCAAAATAGGCAAAAATGACATAACATGCTAAGCCTACTCCCTCAAGGGGTGTTGTTAAGGAAATATAAGAGCTACATAAGAAAGGAATATACCATCAAACCTTCCAAATAACATCCCTCCTTATAAGAGTGGCCAAGAAGCATGATATTCCTTAGATTTGGTGCCCTAAGTCTTTGTCAATAAAGAGTAGCATGCTCTACCATCATTTCCTAATGCACCAATTATTTAGGCTCATGAATTTGATCAATTTGTACAAATAGGTGAAGCTTGTCCATTTTAATTTCTACATAATAAGTTTGCATGAATGAAGCTTAAACATGGTGGTCTTGACTCATTTATAGTTTATTGAAAATGATCAAAATCAATAATGATTGTCCATCTTGAGATCAAGATGTGTAGCCATGGATCAACTCAATTTTGGAGGGATAAGCCATAAATATCCCCATTAATACTTGGAAGAATGGGGCATTAATGAGGCATGGAAGGGATTAATCTTGATATTTGTTGCATTAACAACTTATGGATGCCACCCCACTAAATATGTCACAGGGTGATGTAGATTTGAAGAATACATTTCCAATTAATATATTTTCAATAACTTCCATAGAATTTTTACTTAAATTCTTGATTTGGTTTAATTTGATTAAGTGGGTTTAATTAATTTTTTGAAATTATATGGAAATTGGTTATTCATTTAATCAAACTAGGTAAAATGTCAATTTATCAAGTCATAATTTGACTAGAGTATAAATAGAAGGTGTTAGTTATGTATAGAACAATTCCCCATTTAGAGCATTATGGATGCAAAAAAACATATGCATGTGACATTTGCTTACAAATTAGAAGAATTTTGTGGTCTAGAGCATCATTTTATAAGGTCATAATTTGACTTGAAGTTATTTGAGAAAAGATAATAATCACATAAAATGCATTTCC
>JARHVA010000880.1:65000-115000 GCA_037957365.1 Torreya grandis
CTAGCTAGAGGAATCAATGCACACCTTGTACCAGCTATTAGGTGGCTAACCAATTATAGGATTCCTAAGGTATCTTATAGGTTGGATGATGTGTTGTTTCTATAGTCTTACACTGACTACTCCTTATGCTAGCGCAACTATTGGAACTTGTTGTATTCATCCTCAAAGAGCTTGAGGGGTAGTACTCATCCTTCAACACGTCAAAAAAAGTGTTCTAAGACTTGATTGACACATAATATTATGCACATTGCATGTTGAGAGTTTCCCCCAAGTGAGACATGAAAATGGCATCTTCAACATAGCGAAGGTGATATTCTCAACATTGATGAATCAATTGACTAAAAATTATGCCTCAAGTTGTCGAATTCAACCATCCAACATTGCAGTGTTGATTTTTCCTTCGAACAATGTGATGTCAAGATTGAATTTCACTTTAAAGGGGATTTTATGCTAAAATAATGGATGCACAAAATGTGTGTAAGGAGTTATTTGTGGCCTAAGCTACATTATGATTTCCAAAAACTGGCCAAAGAGTTCATTTTGCTATTCCTCAAGTGTCTCAAATTAGTTTTTTCATGTCTTGGAATCTTTGGTGTTTCTTTGGGTATCAACCATCTTTATCTTATTATGAAAATATTTTAGATACTTTATTCTTTCATTTAGTCTTTGTTACTGATCTCTCCCTAGTATCTAGGTTAGAAGTGTAAGTGTTAGTGTGTTTATTTGATTTTTATTGCTTAAACTAACAATATACTAACCTCATTTCTTGGATTCCTATGATCACAAATGGAACGTCTAGTGGGACATTCAAGCATCCCATACAATGAAGGATATTAATATGTTACTCTTAGTTTTTCTAATGAATGCTTAAGAATTTTCAAAATTCAAGTTTTTGCTTCATTTTTCACATAATTCTATTTTTTAGCAACACACTTACACAAAGACTGATGTTGATTCTCTCTGACCGATGTTGATTCTCCTAGAATCAACATCAATCCTTGTGTGAATAATAGAGGATGATGAAGATGTGATTAATGATTTTTTCTTGAGTTTTCTAGTTTTTATTGTGTCTAAGAACCTAACCTTATTTAAAATGCATAGGATCATGCCATATGGTACTATCATGCAACATAGGGAAACATAGGAAATGCATATAAAATTATACTCTATGAGTTCTGAGAATCCATAGAGTTTGCGAGCCTATGACTACTCATGAATCACATGGACCCTATGACCACTATACATGTAAGTAATAGTTAAGCACTTTTAATCACTCTTTAGACTATTTTGGACAAATGTGGAACTTTTCCTAGGATCTTGCCCTTTATGTATATATATATATATATATATATATACATAGGGTGAAAGATATTGATAGTTGATTGGTGTATGGTCTTAAATACCTATCCTTTAATGGCCTAAGATATTGATAGTTGATTGGTGTATGGTCTTAAATACCTATCCTTTAATGGCCTATATATATATATATATATATATGAGAATTTATTAAATCCACCATATATATATCTAGCAAGGATTAAAGCCCAAACCCTAGTTTCAAGTCGAGTGCCAAATTATGGTTGGTTTTACCCCAATCCCATATTCTATTTATATTCTCCATCTATCACAAAGATATTCAATATTCAATCCTTATCTTCAAGATCTCATACTCTCCTAGACTAAAAATTACTCTATATAAATATCTAACCCATGTCAAGGTGAATGTTTTGATTCACCCCATATATATCTAGTCCATTAAAGGATTGAATCCCATACCCTAATTAGATAGATTAGTAGCATGAACATATATTATATCAGTTTGTAATGGGATTCAGAGATCTATATGGCAATCCACACCTAGATTAGGGAGAGAGTGTGTATCTAGAGCTTCAAGTTAGAATAAATTGGTAGCAAGTGAGAAAAGGGTGAGATGAAATTGTATTACTTACATATATAAAATGGGATTTGGGAATATAAGAATCCCAATCCTAGACCTAAGAGATTCCCAATTTATATTTATATAGATAGGGTGATAAGAGATTAGTTGAGAATCCCAATCCCAACCCCATATTTTATTTATAATTTTCTCTACATGTCATTGAGAGTCTATCCATGGTAGAGGGGATCACCAGATAGATAGATAAGTAGTTACCATTCTAGTAGAGTATGGTACAATCTAGTAGTTAGTAGAGTATATATCCCAACTCAACTCGATCTATACCCAACCTTATATATGAAGGGAAGGAAAGGCATATTCCTTAATTTATTGTATTTTGAAGGGGATGTTTATATCTTGGGTAGGGATCATGGTCCCTAAAGGCCAAACTGGGGCCCTATCACACTCTAAGTATACCCTCATCCCAAATATAGTAATTTAGGGGATAGTGTCAGAATGGGGGCCTCACCATAAATATATGTGGGGAAGGAAGGCCTTATCCTAATCTTAAGCATTCCTTAATAGAAAGGCAAGGGAATATTTCCATACTTACTTCATTAATGCTAAGGACTAAAGTAAGGGAAACTTTCCTTCTGATATCTAACATTACTTCACGCAATAGAATATCAAGGGGAGCTTACCTTCTTGATAAATAGCAATGGAATAAGGCATAATTATTAAGGGAAACTTTCCTTATCATTATATATCTTTTTTTTTCTATATTAATGCATAATTGTCATAAGAACAAGGTATGTATAGCTAATAAAACCCAACATCTAAGTATGGTATCCATTAAACACCCTAACATGTGGATCAATTTTACTTCTCAATGTTAGTGTAGACCCATATTTATTATTTCAATAGTGAGGAAGTGGGAGACAGATATAAGTGAGTCAATCCATATTCATCACTCCAATTTTTATTACTAAAATAACATGATTGACTCAATATTATCCTATTTCCACCATGGATATCATATGAAAATCTCCATACATTAATCAATTAGGGACCTACCTAATCTACTAGAAATGAATCATGTTACAATATTTACCTTATCATTCATGAACTATCAAAACAATATAGTAGGCTAGCAACACAATAAGAGCTATGAGCATGAGAGAAGAACATAACTCAAAAAATACTTATTTGAGTGGGAAAACCTTAAGGGAAATAAAAAACACTAATGATTAAAATTTAATACTATATTATAAGTCAAACATAAATATTTAGTGAAGCACCAACTTCACTTGGAGCACCAACCCCAACTAGCTAAGCATCAACTTGACTAGGCTTTAACAATCACCCACTTGCAAGGAGGTACCAAACTCATAGATGAATCAACACCAACTCAACCACCTAAAAAATTTGATCACATTAAAAAATATTTTTTTGTCATACAACATATGATGATCTCCATATTTAGCTCTTTACACACACCTATCCTTCTCAAGTTGGTCTCTAGCCTTCTTTTTTTAATTAACCCTCTTCTTGACTTGGTTAGTTCATATGACCTTGATACTCATCTATAGTATCCATATTATATATTAATTATGGTTTATTTTTATCCTATTTATGGTATATAATACATCCTTAAACTCTTAAAATTTCTATCTCATTCGCTTCAATACACATACTCTAACTCTAGACAATTAAGCCTATTAGGCCTTGTTCTTATACTAGGCTCTTACTCATACACCTCTTGGTCAAAAATACACTCTTGTATAATTATATTTTCAATATAATTAGCCTCAGTACATGAAAAAATCATGAAACAAACATTAAAATATGTCAATCATAGCATATAGGACCAAAACCCCTTTTAGGCTTGAAGGAGACCTAATTTAATTAGGCCTTCATTAGCACACGTTACCCTTTGAACACCTTGAAACACTCTAAAAATTATCACATAGTAGTAAAATATCATATTTAAATTTAATATACCCATTCCAATCTCATCTTGGGTCCATGACACCTTTTATCTCCAACCACCACTTGAAGCATGCCATTAACACTATTCATAATTAGGCCTATGCATACCTAGAAAGTCTGTGTTGAAAAAATGAACCAAAAACATAATATTGTAAAAATAACATAGAAAAAATCATATTCAGATAAGCCTCATGACCTTAGGGTCATCATCATGTGCATTATACCTCTCAAATCAAGTCAAAAGTACTCAAACCCTTCTCTACAAGTACCCCACTCAAAACTATGAATAAGATTCAAAATATAGTCATGGAAACAATGAAATAAAATACATATATAATCACATTCATAAACTTAAAATGAATTTATATGATCCTAAAATATCCTAAAAATAACTTATAACAAATAGATCATAAGTTCTAATTTCAATATTGGTTTTACAGACCAGTCTCATGACTTCACTATACATATACCTCACTAAGTTAGACATGTCAATTTGAGATCAAATTTATGATATATATAATAATATAAAAATATTATATCCTAAATTTAAATGTATTACATGTCTTGAAAAATATCCCCATTCATTTGGATCCATCCCTAATCCATGACTACATCCCTAATCAACTTCTCACTTCTGCCTGGTTTTCTCACTATCTACACCCATAGGTCTATTAGTGACTGGTCAACTTGTATGATCAATTTATAACCCATAAGGGATATAAAATACTCAAAAACCACCATGTATATAATATATAAGTCTCAATATTCAACCTTTATCCAATTAGTAACTTTGACTCGATCAACTCTACTTGCTAAAATAAATTTCTAAGAAATAAGGCCTTTCCTATAGGGTCCACTCACTCCCCTGAAAAATGAATCAACATAGATGTTATTGGGAGAGTTTAATACAATATAAAATCACTTAAATATCAATTCAAAACCATTTTATGCTTTTTTTATCAAGATCTTTCTCATCGGGTCAAAGTTAGGGTTTAAGAGAGGTTTAAACCATCTCATAGTCTTAACAATCATTCATAAAGCTTAACCCCTTATTACAAACAACAATGATTGGAAATTTGATCTAGGAACCTTAAAAATATACCATTAATGTATTAGGTTCTCATTCAGAGGTTACACATGCCAATGAACACATGAAAGTCCTTCTTGGGTTGAGAACCCTTTATTCTGTGAACTTGAGAGACCTGGAAACATTTTTTTTGCCTTTTATAGAAAAATTTTACCTTATACTTCATGAAAATACCTAATAAAACATATAAAACCACTAAAAGTTATCAAATTTTTATTCTTACCTTGGAAACTAATCTTGATACCCCATTAGGCCACCATCTCTCTCTTTGTTCACTAGGCTCTTGACCTGCAAGTCACATTAGGCCTTGAAATTGAATTTCTATCCACTATCCATGAAATATCCACCTCAATAAAATGATAAATAAAATTATCACATGCTATGACACTAATTTTAATCCTTCATAGGTCTTGAAAACATCTCATGACCCCTCATTAAGTCAGGCAGAGTCTATAACTAGTCTAATTACATGCTAGTTATGTAGGACTTAACCCTATGGGCTTACTATGAGACACTAATGAGTGATAAAATACCTCATATGAATGGTTAACCAACCTAATACAACCTATTATTCCTTTGTGCATTCATCTCTTTAGGCCACCATGCTCATTCATATATAAAACTAGGCATTATGTGCACAAGCCTTATCAAGTCTCTTGCTAGGTTCAAACACTTGAAAACCTTAAAAACTAATATTGAAACATTATTTTATGATTTTATACCTTGTTTACATACCTTATAAGTTTTTAAAATAATTTCATACCTCTTAGGGATTCAACATATTATTCAGTGAACTCATACCTTATGAATAACCTTTGACATCAACGACAACATCAATACTAAGCCTCAACAATAGAAACAATGCTCAACATAATCACCCTTTTACACTCTAACTATAAAAAATGAATTTAAACACCGTTCAATATTCATTAAAAAAATATATCATTCACTCTGAAACAAAATTCTACTAGCTACTAGATTGGAACACACTCTACTAGATGAGGGAGTGACTAGGGATGGTTAGGGATGATGAGGGAGTTATTAATGATGATGAGGGATAATGATGGATGATGAGGGTGTGACTATGGATGATGATGAATGATGAGGGTCAATGAAGGAGTGATGAGGGATGATGAGGGTCAATTAAGGACTAATAAGAATGATGAGGGATGGCGAGAGAGTGATTTGAGATGATTAGGGATGATGAGAGTTTATGAGGGTGTGATTAGGGATAATTAGGGTTGATTAGGGAATGATTAGGATGCTTAGGGATAATATAGATGATGAGAGAGTGACTAGGGATGATGAGGTTTGATGATGAAGTGATTAGGGATGATGATGAATGATGAGGGATGATGAAGGCTGATCAGGGAATGATTAGGGATGATGGGAGACAATGAGGGTTGATGAGGGAGTGAATATGGATGATGATGTATGGTGAGGGAGTGATTAGGGATGATGAGCTATAATGAGGGATAATGAGGGAGTGATCAAGGATGATGAGGGCCAATGAGGGAGTGACTAGGAATGATGAGTGATGATAAGGATCAATGACAGTGTCATTAGGGATGATGAGGGATAATTAAAGTTGATTAAAAAGGGATGAAGGACAATTATTAATAATGAGGGAGTAATACAATTATGATAAATGATGATTTATGTGTTTGAACCCCTCTCTTCATATAGTTTGGGGAGGGGGAGATAGTGATATGAGTGATTTTGATATGACCTTGATAAAATAGGGTCTGAAAGAACTCCCCTCCACCCTAAATAGTAGTGGTAGTGTCCTATTCTAGTTTTAAATACTATAATATGACTTTGTTCTATGCAAGTTCAAATAATGGATGAGATTAGAATTGAAGCATGCATGGATTGACCCATTTCTCTAATATTTGTTTCAAAGTGAATGGTATCATTTTAGGATGACATTCGAATGGTGTTTTGATTCCTTCTATTTTTAATGGAGTGTGCTAGGGTGATTATCTACATTCATATCTAGTACAAGTTATTGTATCATAACTACAACTAGATGCCATGTATGAGTGACTGCATATATATGTATGTAGTACTAGGTATGTGGTAGATGACATGTATGAGTGACCATATCATGACTATAAGTAGGCTACAGGTCACATGCTATAGGGTAGTCATTTATGCATATCAATAGACCCATTGATTTAAAAAACCATTAATTATTTATAAATTTAGCCTAAATCCACTTTGAACCCTTTTGCTCTATCTTCCCTAGTTACTCCCTTCTTTATATAGGTGAGAATTCCCCCTCTCCTTTAAATATATGTCTTAGTTAATGCCCCATATCATTATTTATATAGGTGATAATTCCTCCTCTCTTACTTTTCAAGCATCCCTTGATAATTCCCCTCTCATTTATCCCTTGATCCAATAATTCCCCCTCTACTAATTTTCAAGCATGATAATTCTATCTCTCCTTTCAATATATGGCTCAGGTAAGATAAATATGGATAATATTAAATACAAGTATTCACAATCAACACATGGATTGATTATTCAATTAAGTAGGGCATACTCAATTAGGTAGAGTATCTTCAAGTAAATAACTTAAGTAGGGCACACTCGAGTGGGTAGGGAAAAAAGGATATGTAGGTAAGGCATAATCAAGTAGGTAAAGTAGGTAGGGCATACTCAAGTACAAAAAGGTAGGTAGGGCATAATCAAGATAAATATATGGATCTTATATTTAGATAGGGCATACTCAAGATCAAGATAAGGCTCAGGTATTCAATCAGGTAGGGCATACCCAATTAGGTAAAGTAGTTAAGGAATAATAAATTAGGTAAATTAGGTGAGGCATAATCAATGGTATAGATATATTACATATGTAACATGATTTAAAACTTCTTTTCTCTTTCTATCTTCCAATCCTAAAATTTTAAAAACTAACTATTAACCAGAATAGATTTTGAAAAACTATCTTCAAGATGGTAACTCCTACAACTCTAAAATCGATTTAAAAAAATGTATAATGGCCCTAATTTTTTATATTTATTAAAATAAATTTAAAGTATATGTAAACTTATACTTATTACATTAATTTTAATAAATATATACTCACACTAACATAAATAAATAATAACAAATACAAAAAACATCTTACCAGTGGGCATATTCCGTTTTATTACATATGGCATATGCCCTTTCTTTCCAAAAGTTTAAAATATTTACATTTACCTATAAAACATTTATTTAAAATGGCAAATTCCCTTTGCTAAAGGGCATGCACCCTTTAGGAAAACTTTATTTTGAATTTTTGCTTTCCTTCCAAAACTAGTTCATGTTTAGGCTTGGGCAGCCTAAACCTAGCCTAAAACTTATCATGGAGTAGCCCACATGATTATTAAGAAATTTATGAGTCTTTTATCTCTTTATTGATATATATGATCAGGTAAATTTAATTATTTAAAAAAATATGGGTTTATAGAGGATAAAGAGTAGTTTTCAAATATATAATTTTTTAATGTTAAATCATTATTTTTAATTATTAATTAATTTATACATAACATACCTCATTATGGACTATATACATGTATGAGTGACCATATCATGAATATAAGTAGGCTATAGGTCACATGCTATAGGGTAGTCATTTATGCATATCAATAGACCCATTGATTGAAAAAACCATTAATTATTTATAAATTTAGCCTAAATCCACTTTGAACCCTTTTGCTCTATCTTCCCTGGTTACTCCCTTCTTTATATAGGTGAGAATTCCCCCTCTCCTTTAAATATATGTCTCAGTTAATGCCCCATATCATTCTTTATATAGGTGATAATTCCTCCTCTCTTACTTTTCAAGCATCCCTTGATAATTCCCCTCTCATTTATCCCTTGATCCAATAATTCCCCCTCTACTAATTTTCAAGCACGATAATTCTATCTCTCCTTTCAATATATGGCTCAGGTAAGATAAATATGGATAATATTAAATATAATTATTCACAATCAACACATGGATTACTTATTCAATTAAGTAGGGCATACTCAATTAGGTAGAGTATCTTCAAGTAAATAACTTAAGTAGGGCACACTCGAGTGGGTAGGGAAAGAAGGATATGTAGGTAAGGCATAATCAAGTAGGTAAAGTAGGTAGGGCATACTCAAGTACAAAAAGGTAGGTAGGGCATAATCAAGATAAATATATGGATCTTATATTTAGATAGGGCATACTCAAGATCAAGATAAGGCTCAGGTATTCAATCAGGTAGGGCATACCTAATTAGGTAAAGTAGTTAAGGAATAATAAATTAGGTAAATTAGGTGAGGCATACTCAATGGTATAGATATATTACATATGTAACATGTTTTAAAACTTCTTTTCTCTTTCTATCTTCCAATCCTAAAATTTTAAAGACTAACTATTAACCAGAATAGATTTTGAAAAACTATCTTCAAAATGGTAACTCCTGCAACTCTAAAATCGATTAAAAAAATGTATAATGGCCCTAATTTTTTATATTTATTAAAATAAATTTAAAGTATATGTAAACTTATACTTATTACATTAATTTTAATAAATATATACTCACACTAACATAAATAAATAATAACAAATACAAAAAACATCTTACCAGTGGGCATATTCCCTTTTATTACATATGGCATATGCCCTTTCTTTCCAAAAGTTTAAAATATTTACATTTACCTATAAAACATTTATTTAAAATGGCAAATTCCCTTTGCTAAAGGGCATGCACCCTTTAGGAAAACTTTATTTTGAATTTTTGCTTTCCTTCCAAAACTAGTTCATGTTTAGGCTTGGGTAGCCTAAACTTAGCCTAAAACTTATCATGGAGTATCCCACATGATTATTAAGAAATTTATGAGTCTTTTATCTCTTTACTGATACATATGATCATGTAAATTTAATTATTTAAAAAAATATGGGTTTATAGAGGATAAAGTGTAGTTTTCAAATATATAATTTTTTAATGTTAAATCATTATTTTTAATTATTAATTAATTTATACATAACATACCTCATTATGGACTATATACATATCGTTACAAATATGTTTATAAAATTTTGACCGTTAATCAAAAGTTTATAAAACTTATGTTTGACCAATCTAGACATCTTTGGCTATACTTTAAAAAAATTGATTTTCATGAAATTAAGGTCAAAAAATTGTGTTCGTACATTTGCAATTCTAATTTTCTAGTTTTCTTGACTTGTAAAATTACATACATACATACATACATACATACATACATACATACATACATACATACATACATACATACATACATACATACATACATACATACATATATATATATATATATATATATATATATATATATATATATTTGATTGATTTTTGACATTTCATCTATCCATATATGAAAATTTATACAACAATTTATTTATTTACTCAAAAAAAGTGCTCCCATACACATGCAATCTCCTTATCTTTTACCAAAAAAGTCAAGCCATTATCATAAATGTATCAATTTCACACACTTTTATCATCTAGGTATTGAAAAATTATATATTTATAAACTACATTTAGAATGCCACAATTCATATTCTTAGGTTATTATAAAATTATATTTCCAATTATCTCTAAAATTCCCTCTATGTTTAACTATTGTTGTTTTAAAAATAAAAAGTGTTGGCTTAATTCCCCCCTTTCCCCCATTATCCTGCACCTACCCAGACATAATAACTACATGAATATATATTTATCACAAAATGCAGTAAACTATTATTTTGAGATGAGTGACTTATAGATTATATCCCTCATCTAAAAATAGGGGCATCAAAGTGGGTTTGTATAAGATATCCAAGCCTCCATGAATGGAAAAATTATATTGTATACAGACTACAAGTGTAAAATAATACAAAGTAAATGTTCTTAAATATTTAAAGCAATGCAAAATCAGATTCTATAATAGAGTACAAGTTTTCAAAGGTTTAAATAAATTCAAAAAATTATATATTTGATAGATAGTGGCAAAATTATTAAAATTATGGGGGCACATGACATGCATATGCACTACTTTTTAAATACTCAAAGTACAAAATTATACATACTTGATTGCATATGTAAAACAATTACAAAATAATTACAAGTTGTAAATACCACTACAATTGATCATATAAATGCATGGAATTCTATATCACTTGGCATAGATTAAAGGGACATGATACTTATTCATGCTCATGCTTATTCAAAGTTCAAAGTTACAAACTAAAATTTAAAAGGTCAAAGTTTAAAAAAATGATACTTATTCATGCACATTTCCAAAGATCAAAGTTACATTTTCAAAGTTCAAAAGAAAAATATTTCAATTCAAATCTATGAGCAATGTGGTAATAATGGGGACATGAATACTCTTCATTCTATTTTGATCATGTAAAAAAATTAGAATCTAGATCTATGTGTAGTGGTATGATTCAAATATGTTGCAGGTAATGTCTATTGAGGTTCAATGATGATCAATGGCCATGGAATTAATTCTATTAAAGCAATTATGTAGTTCCATCTTATATTATAAATTATATATGTTCGAGTCTAGTGACACTCAATAGCCTTGGCATCACTTATAATAAACCCAACATGGTTTCACCTTTTTAAATTAATACATTGAATACTATTTCCCATTCATGAGAGTTAGAATGATGCATATTTTCAACTCAAAAAATTAATTAGTTATTCAAAATTGGGACTTGATCACTCTTAATTTTTAATTCATTTAACTTATTTGAATTATTTAAAAAGTGGGCATATTTATCCATCACCATTTATATGTTTTAAATTAGTTTGGTTCCATCTCTATACATGTGCAATCCTTCCTTGCTCTATTTTCAATTTTCCAATTTTCAAAGTTTAAGTTTTTGAAATTTAAAATTGGAAAAATGACTACTTCATGAGTTGTCATAGGGATTTCAAAATTTGAGTGCCTTATACAATTGAAGTATTTATCAAATACAAAGTGTGTAATCCACACTTAGGTTAAATTATTTTCTATTTACTCTAGAAATTTCATTACTAGAATAAGAGATACGAGGATTAGGGTTAGGGGGTGGGGGTGGAGCAAGAATTTAGACACATAAATATAGTCACCGGTACTTAACAACACTAATTATTGACACATCTAAAAAAATGAATTGTGCCCAAACACATGAATATTATTCACCGTTCCTCAAGGCCTTTTATCCATAGTTGGGCTCAATCCTTTTTTTTGTTAATACTACACATAACATTAATATTCAAATGTTCAAGATGCCTAAAATCACTCTAGTATTGTCTCCATATTAAGATAGGTGTCCTTGATTTTTTGAGACAAACCTACCCTAGGCAGACATAATAGTTATTTTGCTCTTGTCCACTTAGGTTGGTCACATATTGTGCCAAAAAATAACTAGTTTTTAATTTAAAATCATTCTTTTGGGTCTTCTTGCATATTTTATAAGGTTTAATTAAGGAAATTATCAAAAGATTCACCTATAAATAAACATCTAAGGTCATTCATTATTACTAACTTGACATTATTTATTCAGTATACACTTATACACAATGAGAAAACCTACCCTTTTCTTTCCAAATTCAAGATCACTCACAAGGAGAAAGCATAAGCCAAGTCTAAAGAATATCAAAACAAGTTAATAAATATCATTCAATTGTCAAATCCATATTTATAACTACATACATATAGTCAATGAACACAATTATGAAATCACTCTAGGTGGGAGAACTACTATGCTTGATATGCCTCTTTGGAGTATTGGAAATGTAGGAAATGATCAATCATCAAGAGGGTGGTGATTGAGTTTAGCTCAATGCATTACACTTCCATCCTTTTTTTAGGTTTTCAAGATATCAAAGTGATCTTAGGGTTTTATAGACAAAATAATGAATTTTGTGTGACATACTTGAAATTGTGATATCTCATATTGCCAAGAAGACACATGTGTAAAAGGTGTAATAGGGTAAGTGCATGAAGTTGGGGGATAATTCTATAGACATTACCCATAACACAATAACATTATTCAAACCTAAGCTTAGGATTACCGAGCCATAACATGATCATGTTATATAATAATATGACCACATTATATAATAATGCAATCATGTTATATAATAACATGATCGCATTATATAATAATGCGATCACATTATATTAAACAATAATGAGATCACATTATTAACATGATCACATTATTGAAATTTATAATAATGTAATCATATTAATAACATAATCATGTTACCTATGTGTCAAAAAAATAAAAAAAGAAATTTAAATTAAAAAATTTTCATTTTGCATTTGAGTTCCCTTGCTCTCCCATAGCTTCCATGATCACGTTTTACTTAGAAGACTCCAAAGAGTGCCAGAAAGCTACCAGATTCATCCCATAAAATTGTTGATTGGTGATGTCACTATGTAGGAGAGGTAAGTGATCAAAATCTTCCCTATTTAACCCTAATTTTTCTTATTTTTCATTATTTAATCCTAGTTTTAATTGTAATTTATTTTTTTAACATCCCATCTTGATAACCCTCCTAATCCTCCATAAAATCCTAATGTTCCTCTTATCCCTCCACCTAACCCTCCTACAGTTCCCCAAAACCCCTAGTAGTCAAGAGGTTTTGATTGACAACATTTTGGAAAATAAACTTGAAATTAAAGAGTTAATTGATAGAATGAGGGATCCTAGTTTGACCAACCCCCACTGCACCCAACTCTTTGATTCCTTATAGACCTTATTAGGTTAAATTGGCTCTCTAATGAGTCAAATTGATTGATGAACATCATATATGGATAATTGTAGGGAATATTATGCTGACAAGTTGTTAGCTCTTCAGGGCAATAATTTGGATATTTCAAAAGCTGATATTTGCACCCTATTTGTCAACCCAACCACCAATGCCCCATTTCTCATAATCACTAAACATTTTTCTATCCATTGCTATGTACATAACTTAATCATGACCAATTTTTGGGATCAATGGTGGATGGTCTTTGACTATCCACCATGTAACAACCATGAGGTCCCATTATATTTTTTGAGGAAACTCTACTGTGAGTTTGTCCTTAACCAGATTCCCAATTATTTTGATTTTAGTGAGTTTTAGGGTCAAGAAAAAGGCTTTGCATAGGATCAACCATGTACACATCATGCACCTAATTATCTTTCATAAATCTATATACAAAATCCTCTTGATCCTAGGATCCCCTCCATGGTTCAATAGGTCATGGAGATAGATACTCTCCATGCTCTTAGTTCACTCACTGATACACTTGTTCAACATATGAGTAGGCTTTCACATAGTGATGATACAGATACGCCATAGGCTACTCAACCCCAAACCCACCCTTATAGTTCATGTGGAGCTATGTGAACATGACCTTCTAATGATGATGATATCAATGGTTCAAATGGTTTATATCTTCTTATGAGTGATGATTTTTTGGCACACACATGTGGCATACAGACATCAGTCACCACATAGATGTAGGTAAATTTTATATAAATGTCATGTTAAGTTTAAGTTATATTTTTAAATTTAATTTATAAGCTAACAATTAATTTACATAGAAATATAATATAATATACATGTCATTTTTTATGTCATAAGAGGTGATGGTTCCTTCATCATCAAAGCTAGAATTTACAACATTTGATTTGTTGTAGCCATTGTTTTCATATTTGGATCTAGATAATGGGCCATCAATGACTGCATCTACCTCTGTTAGGATGACACCATTTACCTATACAAAGGTAATTTTTTTTTACATATATGTTTTTCTCTTTGCATTTGTTAGGACTATAGTTGTTTACATATATGTTTTGCTCTTTGTATCTAATTTACTTCTCTTCTCAAGAATTAATGCAAAAAATAACACAAATGAAAACATAAAAGTTATGAATGGTCTTATGTTGGACCATGCTTCCTTGGGAGTAAAATAATACAATGCTCTTACACTAGTGTATTATGTTCAAAATTTTAAACCTTATTTCCAATGACAACCAAAGTTATCCTAAGATACATACTACATTTCATTGGATCATCCTGTATGTATCCCATGTACTAAACCAAGGTTAAAAAAATGCATTATATTCCTTTTCAATATTGGCATTTTTATAGAGGTTATAGAATGCATTTACTCTATTATTTAAGTAGATATCCAACAAGTAGTGTTGTCTTTCCTTGAATGTCACCCAAGTGACTATGGGCATACCTAAATTCACAATTATTTCTTGATAGTCCCAACACAAGGTTACTTCATCTACAATTTATAAAATAAATAGCATGTCCATACTATTTATTGAAAAATATCTTATCCCAAATCACCTTTTCATAACTATTATAAAAGCGTCAACTTCCCTAACAAAGATTCATCCATTGAATTCAAGACCCTTTTCACTTTATTTAGTTTGTGGGTAATTCCACCCAAGCTTTGATGTGTGTCACCATTTTGATGAGCTCCCCCAGTGGATGATATTCCATGTAATATATTGGTATCTCTCTCTTGATGAACATTATGTTCATAATTACACTCATAGAATGATTTTATCCTATTGCTTAATTTTTCCCTAGAGGTATGTTATCATTGAGTTCACTTATCACTGCACGGATTTACAAGTCATTGGGTATCAAAATTACAACCTCTTATCTATATATTAAATATTCCCTAGGTAACACAACTTCAATATAAGGTTTTTGCTCTTTTCCTCATATAGTTCGATCATGGTTGATATTTTACACCTACAATTAAAATAGAAAATATGGTCATGTTAATTATATGATGATAAATCATTCCAATAAGAAATCCTTTTTTTTTAACATAGCATAATAGAAATCATGGTTGGTCGAAAAATCCAAAAGTTTTGAACCATGATTTGATATAAACATGTAACACCCTCATGTGTTACTCAAAACCTAGTTACAAAAATTTAATTATTGAAAATAAAAAATGATAACCATAATAATATGGGGTTACACACATTCACACACTAACATTTTTTCAAAATGTTTTTCATGAAAATAACCACAATCAATCCTATCAAATTAATGAGTGGGATAGTTGTGTTACAACTATATTTAGTCATTGATTAAGGATGTAGACATTGTATTCATATCTAATACCCATTACAAGAAATCTATTACATGTTTCCAAGGATAGGACATTATCTATGAAGAAAACATGAAGCACATTTTGTTAGAAAATATTTGAAGCTTCCTTATGAATATACACCCATTTTCCTAGTGGAAGTTAGCTTGGAAGTGATAATATCCTATTAAATGGGAGTCTCATTCATATACCTCTTTCTCAAAGACTTTCCTAATAATGTAAACTAAAATTCCTTTGACCATATTGCATCTAAAACCATAAGGACACAAACTTGACATGACTTCACATGTAGCATACATACTTCCTCATCTTTGATATGGGTAAAAAGAAACAATCCCTTTTCTCTCTTTCCCATCTATATTTGTGTACCCAACATTTGTATATAAGATCCACATGTGGATCTTATATATATGTGTGTGTGTGTGTGTGTGTGTGTGTGTGTGTGTGTGTGTGTGTGTATATATGTGTGTGTATATATATATTTGATGGTAGGCGTGTGTAATAAATATCCCACACCAATCCACTTAAAAAATCATATCCAACAAATAATGAGGAACTACTATAATCATCAACGTCATGCCCAACACATACATACTTGTGATTAGGCTAAGATTTAGCATGAGTGTCAAAACCCACCCACTAGTTGCCCAACTAATTTCTCAAAAAGGGGAGATGATTCAAGCATGCCTACTCTTTATTCTCCTTCCTTCAAAAGTGATAATAAGATTGAAAATGACCTTGTAAGACCATACATAAAAGAAGTAGTTATGAGGTTCCTACCTAAGTCAAATCTCAATTTTTGGAAAAGTAATAAATCAACAACCAATATAGTCCAAAGTGTAATATAGTATAAATTGAATATCTTGACCTAAGTATATTTATATTTATCAATGAAAAAAAGAAACTAGTATATTATATATTCCCTTTCACTTTAATCCTCTAATTTTAGTTTTGGTATAAAGCTGCTGCTCTAACACTTCAATAGATGGCTTATGAATTTAGATTTAATTGTATTTTCACATGCATACTTGTCATCTTATTCCTATAATGTGTCATTGCATTTATGTACTTATATAGACAAATATTTTATATACGAGTGCTTCTATTGATCATTTTGGTTTCCATATATAAGATTTGATAGTTTATATAAAACTAAGTGAGACCTTGTTTATATAAATAGTTGATGGCTAGAGTAGACACTCCACCCTCTCTACGAGTTGAGATAGACATAGGCATTGCTGCTATAATGTCATTTGCATAGGTGCTGAGAGAGGTATATATTAATTCTAGTAATTTTGAATTGTAAAAATAGACTTATTTTAATAATTTTAGTACATGTACATGGGGAAAATATAACTTATGTAAATGTATTATGTATGCAGGGTTATCCTATGACAACTGATAGTCCTAGTCAGATGGCAATTGGGGAAACTTATCATGTTCCTCCCATATTTGAGATGCCTATTCAAATAATTGACCCTGCCATTGACTTGATTGAGTGTGAAAAATAGATTGAATAGGATCTGAAGCTTGTAGCAAGTGTACATGTTTAAATGATTTTTTATTGTAAGTTTAAAATTAATTTCTTAACAATTATTTGAATGTATTTATGTTAATTTTTTAATAATTATTATATTTGAATAGGCTCAGTTGCAAGCTAGCTATGAGCATAGGACCCATAGTCAGACCTTAGATCAATCCAAGGCATTAGAGGGTCTCCATCTACTAGGAAGGCATCCCAAGGAGAGTCTTCTTTGAGGAAGGCAAAGAGAGGGAGGCTATTTGATGAATAGGATGTCTTACAAATGAGATTTACTTTTTTATATGCCTATATGGCAATTGATGCATTTTTGGCATTATATATGCACATATGACATTTAGCCAACATTATATATGATGTTGGTAGATGTAATTATTTGTATTCCTATCACGATAATCTATGTATTATTTACATTGGACATATGTGACTATATTGTATGCCTATCATGGCAATCTATCTAATTTATATTTAATTTTTATTTCATTGTGTGTTATTATACATTTTTGTTTTGATCTTCCAAATTATTATCTATCAGATTAGTATTTAATGTTATACGTGCACAAATGAGGATTAAAAAATTATTCTTTTCAATGCTATAAATATCGGATCTCCCATGTTTTTTTAAATTAAAATTTTTATTTCATTGTGTGTAGTGGGAATGACTAATAACACTCTTATCACTTAGGCTTAATGGCCTTTTTCTCTTTATACCTATTTATTTTACACTTTAGAGACACTTCTTAGTGTCATTATACCTATTACAAACCTCTCACATTTATTATCTAACTCATTTCATACATTCCATTCACAAACATCCTCTCACTCTTTAACTATCTTCTCACTAGGCATCCTCTCAGGTTTCAAGTACCAAAACTTGATATAGGTCTCAAGGAGTAAATATTCTATCATATATGTTCTTACATGGTCAAATAACACTTGCCTTAAATTATTAAAAGTGCTCAAACACACTTCAACATTAAATTCCACATATAGGTCACAACAAGACACAACAAGGGACCCTACACAACGAGACACCCTATAGGTTTGTGATAACAACATGGAGTATTAGTTTAATTTCAAATATATCATGCATATAAGAGATAAAAATCCTCCTTTAATGATGATACCATATTCCAAGTCCATATCTATTCAATGGCATACTTGACAAGATTAAGAAACAACTCTTACTTTCCTTTGTAATGTGATTGTTAACCCAAAATAGGGTATAAATAGGGTTTATTTGTTCTAAAAGACTGCAGGTTGATTCTTTACCATTATATTTTGTATAAAAAACAATTAAACTTCCACCTTAATGATCATTCTTAATATATATATCATTATCTACACCAAAGTAAACTCCCTTCATGAGAAATAACCATTTACTTTCATATTAGATTGGACCATAGGCAAAATAGGGTATATGGGTATATGTCTTACTCATTTATTGATAGGTATATATAGGTTTAACATGTTCAAAACTAATATCATGATGAATCACAACTTACAAAATTGGTGGAATCAATCCAAGCACCCTTCCTTGATTGTGACCTATAGTCAGTTCTTGGTTGCCACCTACAATCATTCATCCACCTGCAACCTTACACAAATGACAACATATTCATGGACTCAAGGAAATTAAAATATAACATGAAAATAATGAAATAACATACACTAAATTTAGAATCCAAAAAAAATCAATTTATAGGTCAATAGGTCAATTACTCAATACCACCTAACAGGTCAATAGGTCAATTACCACCTAATAGGTCAATAGGTCAAAGTTGTCAAAGTTGTAAAAATTATCAAAGTTATAAAAGTTTTCAATATATCAATAGGTAAATTAATCAATACCACATAATAAGTCAATATGTCAATTACCACCTAATAAATCAATAGGTCAAAGTTATCAAAGTTGTAAAAATTGTCAAAGTTGTCAAAATTGTCACAGTTGTCAAAATTGTCAAAGTTGTCAATAAGTCAATAGGTCAAAGATGTCAAAGTTTTAAAAGTTTTAAAAGTTGTCAAAATTATCAAATTTATCAAAATTTCCAAAGTTTTCAATAGGTCACTAGGTCAATAGGTCAATTACTCATTAAGTTTCTAGGTCTCTAATTTAAGTTGTCAAAGTCGTCAAAGTTTAAGTTATGGTTGTAGAACTCTGGTTCTAAAATTTTTTGAGTGAAATATAACACCAAAAACACATTTGGGGGGGGGGGTATATAAAATATAATACTAGGTTTTTGGCCTCCCATCAAGCCCGATCGACAAACCCACCACCTATTCTGACCTCAAGAACACCCTTTCTAATACAAGAAAAATGCAAATTTTTAGCCTAAGTTCAAACATGCATAAAAAAAAATTGTAAGTCATTTATAAAAACCATCAAATACTTCTTATACATATTTAATCCCTCTAATCTCACCTTAGAGCACTCAGGTGGAAGCTTTGAGATCAACCTATTAGATAAGTTGCAGTGACGAGTCCAAAAATGTAAGTTTTTGTTAGTGAACAAGCAACTTTTTGATCCCAATTAGATTTCTACCTCTGGTACCTCCACCTATGAATATATCACTTTTATCACATATAGGTGGGCAAATTACATGTTATCACACTACCATGACATTCAAATCCACTTGAAAGTGTATTTTCACTACCATTCTGGAGAGCAGAAATATTGACAATAAATGCTATCAAAGTTCAAGTTATGGTTGCATAAATATGATTTTGATGCTTCCTAAGTGAAAAATGACACCACAAACACATCTAGGGTGAGGATAAAATCTAGGACCAGGTTCATGGCCTCTCATCAGGCCTAATCGACAAACCCACCACCCATTTCGACCTCAAGAATACCCTTCCCAATACAAGAAAAATGCAATTTTAAAGCCTAAGTTCAAACCCACATAAAAAAAACTATAAGTCATTTTAATGAACCATAATATACTTTAAATACCTAATTAATCCTTCTAATTTCACTCTATATCACTCAGGTGGAATATTTGAGATCAATCCATTAGATAAGTTGCAGTGATGGGTCTAAAAATGTAAGTTTTTGTTAGTGAACAAGCAACTTTTTGAGCTCCAACTAACATTTCTACCTTTGGGAGCTCCACCTATAAATATATCACTTTTATCACATATAAATAGGAAAATTACATGTTATCACATCTCCATGATGTTCAAATCACCCAAAAGTGCATTTTCACTACTGTTTCAAAGAGCAAAAACACTGACAACAAATGTTGTCAAAGTTCTAGTTGTGGTTGCAAAACTCTGATTCTGATGCTTCCTAAGTGAAAAATGACACTAAAAACACATATAAGGGGGTAGATAATGTCTATAAATAGGTTATTGGCCTCCCTTCATGCCTGATCGACAAACCCACCACCCATTTTGACCTCAAGAACACACTTCTCATTACAAGAAAAATGCAAATTTTTAGCCTAAGTTCAAATATGCATAAAATGAAAATTGTAAGTCATTTCCACAAACCATAAGATCCATCATGTACCTCCTTCAGATTTATAATTTCAACCTAGATCACTTAGGTGGAAGCTTTGAGATCAATTTGTTAGACAAGTTATAGTGATGGGTCTAAAAATGCAAGTTTTTGTCAGTGAACAAACAACTTCTCGAGCTCCAACTGGAATTTCTACCTCCAAGACCTCCACCTAAAAATATATCAATTTGATCATATCTAGATAGGAAAATTACATGTTATCACACCATCACAATGTTCAAATCCATCTATAAGTGCATTTTCACTACCATTTTGGAAAGTGTAAACACTTACAACAATGTTGTCAAAGTTCAAGTTATGGTTATAGAACTCTAATTCCAATGCTTCCTAAATGAAAAATGACACTGCCAACACATCCAAGGGGAAAATAACATTTAGGAATAGGTTTTTGGCCTCCTGTTAGGACTGATTGAGAAACCCACCACCCATTTTGGCCTCAAGAACACGTCCCAATACAAGAAAAATGCAAGTTATAAACCTAAGTTAAAACATGCATAAAATGAAAAATATAAGCCATTTATATAAACCATAAGACCCTTCACATACCTATTTAATCCCTATAATCACACCTAGAGCACTTAGTTTTAAGCTTTGATATCAATCCATTAGACAAGTTGTAGTGAAGGGTCCAAAAATGCACGTTTTTATTAGTGAACAAGCAACTTCTCAAACTCTACTTGCATTTCTACCTCCAAGACCTCCACTTGAGAATCTATTACTTTGATCATGTCCAAATAGGAAAATTACATGTTATCACACTGCCATGATGTTTAAATCCACTCAAAAGTGTATTTTCACTACAGTTCTAGAGGGCAAAAATACTGACAACAAATGTTATCAAAGTTCAAGTTTTGGTTACAAAAATCTTATTCAGATGTTTCTTGAGTGAAATCTGACACCTCCAACATGTCTGAGGAGGTAGATAATGTCTAGGTTTAGGTTCTTGGCCTCTTTTCAGGCTCGATCGATAAACTCACCACCCATTCTGGCCTCAAGAACACCCTTCCTAATACAAGAAAAATGCAATTTTTTAGCCTAAGTTCAAATACCCATAAAACTTAAGCTTCTGTTAGCTTCAAGAATATAAAATTATTTAATGATAATGTCAACCACGTGAAGGTGGAAGCTTATCTAGCACTACTAACCTATAAAAAAATGTTAGTAAACAATTAAAAATGAAATATATATATATATATATATATATATATACTACCTAGAAAATAAAAAACATTTGGTAAATTTGATTACATCTACATTTAAAAAGTCAACATACCTCCATATTTCAATCTAATGGACCACTAGGATCTATTTTAACCTTGATATTATCAAGAATAGCTTCATGATCTGACTCTCAAATTTTTCATAGTTTTTTATTTAATGGCCTCCCATGATATTTTTGTAATTGAATATTAATTATAAGAATCAAATTTGAATATTGTAGCATCTTCACATGTGTTTCAAACTCTTCAAACAACCATTGATATGATTTTTTATAGGATATCATCAGAACTAAGTTCCAGTGACTACCACTGGTCCAATGGGATAGTCAATGTTTTCTCCATCTATAACTGGGGAAGTTAATTTTTTATTTCTCTCTACACACTGACACAAGTAGAAATGAATGCCTTATTCATTATCCTCATCTATAATAACTGTAAAAACATGCCCTGTATCACAAAAAATCATTTTCAACAATAATATGAAGATATATTTAATGAGAATAAATTGTACATAATGAAAAATATTCTACCTAGATGCACTAGATCAGAGACATGGTATTAGGTTAATTAAGTCTTTCATGTCTTTCAATTGCTTTCATTATTGTATTTCTATTTATATTAAGTATTTGGCTTGTTTTATAAACCATTCATTTTTTCCCTATTTTTTCACTTATTACACAAGTTATAATATACACCAGGCAACATTACTATCTTTGGTGCATGATTTTGGGCCTACAATATGATATGCATCATGTAGATTTTCAATAATTTCATCATTTTCATCATCCATGTTAGATGTTCTAAGTCATAATGCGTACATTATAGGTCTCATCTTAATCAATTTTATCAATGAAACAAATAATTGATGTATTTAACTATCATAATCCAAATTATGAAAGAAAGTATCCCAAATTTGCTGAGCTAGTCTTCTTGAATGGCGATCAATTTTTTTAATGCATTGGTTTTAAAATATTTTTATCAACTTCAATTAAGTACTTGTATTTATACACACAATTCTTGGAGGTGTTGGTAATGGTGGAATTTTTTGAGAAGGTGTTTCAAAACTATTATTACTTTCATTGTTTAGAGGTGGGACAACATTTTCTTCATTGTTAATTTCTTCATTATATGTTTCCATGAAATTTTATTGATGGTTAATTTCATCATTATTTTTTTCCATAAAATTTTATTCATTCATGGGGGGTGAATCATCATACATAGACTCATGATCAATAAAATAAAAAACTTGGAACTTTGAATGTGAACTTCCAACATTAACTAATTCATTATTTTCAATTTCATTATTATTCATTTCATTATGGTCAATTTCATTATTATTCATTTTATTATGGTCAATTTCAACATTATTCAATTGATTATAGTCAATTTCATCATTTCTTAATTCATTATTATCAATTGGCTCATTATCTATGGCATTTGGTTCATTATGATTAGGGTTTGTACCTTGTTTACCATGAAGTTTTTGCATTTGTAGCTTGTGTTTCTATCTCAAATATTATAATTCCTCTGGTGTTTTATTCTTCAAAAACCTCCTCTTCCTCTTTGATTGTGATCCTAAACCCATCATAAGGGACAACTGACAACTTTTAAAAGGTGGGGTCAAGTACATAGGTACATAGATTTCATAGAAGTACATAGATAATGTTTGTGGAGATATAAGTCTTAATTTGAGTTAAAAATAGTCATTGATAAGTGAGCTTAATATAAAATAATAATAATGTGATCATGTTATATAATGCGATCATGTTATATAATGTGATCACGTTAAATAATGTGATCACATTATTACATAATACAATCATGTTATTACATAATACAATCACGTTATTACTTGATGAGATCACATTATGTGTTCTATAAGGTTCTAACCTATCCAACCCATTAAGAATCTTATATTGACAATAACATGATTATGTTATTGTCAATATAAGATTTTGGGTTGGTAATTGCCCGTGAGGACTGAGTATTGCCTATGTTAAGAATAATGTGATTGTGTTATTAAATAACGTGATCAGGTTATACTTAATATAGATAAGGGATTATGGATTAGGTATTTAGGCATTAGTGGATAGGGTTTATGGATTAAGGATTATGGATTACAATTTATGTTTTATGGGTTAGGGATTGCAATTTATGTTTTAGGGTTTACAGATTATGGATTAGGGCATGTAGGGTTCAGGTTTAAGGGTGTATATAAGGTCTAATCACTATATGCCATGTGCAAACCTAATTTTTACTACACAAAATGTTAATTGGGATAAAATCAATTGGTAAATAGGGAAATTTTTTAGTTTAAAATTTAGGGTATAGTGTTTAGGGCTTAGGTTTAGGGTACATAAGGTCAACAACTAGATTGGTAAGTTCCAAAGGCTTTAGCCATAAGTTAAAAAAGTGCATTTTATGGCATCTCATGATAAAATTAGTTATATCGTAAGGCATGTATATTTGCATCATGTAGTGTGCATTAAGGAATCAAGATTACAATTTATGTTTTAAGGATTAGGGATTAGGGCATGAGGTTTAAGTTTAAGGACCTGTATATTAATTTGTCTAATCTCTCTATGCCATGTCAACCTAATTCTTACTATACAAAAGATGTTAATTGGGACTAAATTGATTGGTATTTATAGGGAAATATTATGGTTTACAATTTAGCATATAGTGTTTAGGATATCATGCAAATTGAGTGAATTAGTCAAATGGGGCAATCAGTCCTGTGATTTAGGCCAAATTAAGCCTTGTGAACTTAATTCTTAGTCTAGAAACGATGTTAATTTAGTATAAAATGATTGGTTCAAAGTTTAATGAGTTTATATTTGTGGTTTAGAGTCTAGGAATTAGGAAGTTTAAGGATTAGGGCTTAAGGTATAGGTTTTAGGGTATATTTATATACTTATGTAGGCAATTGGGGAAAATTTAGGAGCCTTGAACCTATATCTATGAGTAAAGAATGTGAATTTGGGATCAATTATCCCCACATCATCACATATTGAGCCTACAAAGTCAATTGTGGTAATGAGTGATGAAATTTTAACCAAGTTCATCCCTGTGAACCTAATTCTTACTATATATATAAAGGATGTTAATTGGGGATAAATTTATTGCTTTAAGGTTTAGGGTCTATAATTTACAAGGTTTGGGGTTTAGGGCTTATGGTTTAGGGTTTAATGTAAATGGTATAGGGTTTCTACTTGGTTAAATTTAAATGGTATAGGGTAACTTAGGGTTTAAGATATCAGATATATGGTCTAATCACTAAGGTAATTGAAGAACATTTGAGCTGCTTGTGACACCTATTTATGACTTGATTACCTTCATGATTGCATTTTTGCTAAAATTAGGGTCAATTATGCCATGTACATGTTGCATACATGTTATACAATTGATTGATCCATAAATTTGGTTTAGGGGCTCAATTTTTCCCAGATCATGTAGGAAGTTGCACAATTTGACTAGTTGGATCAATTCATGATAGAAGATCGATTTTTGATTTTGCCCCAAATCATATCTTGCTATTGAAGGGGTTAAAATTAGCCTCAAATTCCTCCTCAATTAAAAGAATCAACTAGATCCTCCTCTTTGGTTAATTAGGTTGAAGGGGTAAATATCCCCAATTTACTTTAGATGCACAACTAGATTGGTACTCTAGAGGCTTTAGCCATAGGTTTAAAAAGTGCATTTTATGAAATCTCATGATAAAATCAGTTATATCATAAGGCATGTATATTTTTGGCATGTAGTGGGCATTAGGGCATAGTGAGATCTTAAAATTTATGTTTTAGGGATTAGGGATTAGGGCATAGGGTTTAGGTTTAAGGACCTATAAATATTAATGTCTAATCGCTAGATATGCCATGTGTTCAAACCTGATTCTTACTACAAAGGATGAAATTGGGAAATAGGGAAAGTTTATGGTTTATAATTTAGGGTATAGTGTTTAGGGTTTATGGTTTATGACTTCTAGGTTTTATATATATATATATATATATATATATATATATATATATATATATATATATATATATATATATATATATATATATATATATATATATATATATATGGTTTAGGGTATATAGGGTCAATCTTAAAGATAATCGAGGACAATTTGAATCACTTGGACCCATTTTTGACTATAAAATGTGTTTTTGGGTTGTCATTATACCATAGATGTCATCATGTAAATTGAGTGAATTAGTCAAATGGGGTAATCAGTAGTGTGATTTAAGCCAAACTGAGCCAGGCTATGAACTTAATTCTTAGTCTAAATAATGTTAATTTGGGCCAAAATGATTGGTTCACAGTTTAAAGAGTTTATATTTATGGTTTAGAGTTTAGGGATTAGGGAATTTAGGGATTAGGGCTTAGGGTATCTAAGGTACAATCATGTTGGTGATTGGGGAAAATTTGAGCTCCTTGAGTGTATATCTGTGAGTAAAGAATGTGAATTTGGGATTAACTATCCCCCACATCATCATAGATTGAGCCTATGAAGTCAAATGTGGTAATGACTGATGTAGTTTTAACCAAGTTTGAATCCTTGTGAACCTAATTATTAATATATATATAAAGGATTTTAATTATGGTTAAATTTATCTCAGGGGCCTACTAAGCCTCAATGTAAGGAATTTCATCTATATGATATCAATTGGGGATCCAAGTGCTCACCATATTAAAAAAATAAGTATTTTTTCAATTTGATATGTAATTCGGTCCAAAAGAGCCATGTGTAAGGAATTACATTGATATATAATGGAAATTGGGGATTACTTGGCCTTGATTACATACCATATTGAACCAATCAAGTATTTAATTCCATATGATACATAATTGGGGATAATCGAGGCTTGCCCAAGGAATTGTGACAAGATAATTTTAACTAGGGCCCTAATTGCATACCTTATTCAAATAATTGAGTTTTTGTTTGAATTTGATATAAAATTAAGACCAATTCAACCTTATATAAATAATTACATCCATTTAATAACAATTGGGATTTTGATTGTGCACCAAATTTAATAGAAAGAATATTTGGTTCAATATGATATATGAAATTTAGTCCAAACAAACCTTGTGTAAGAAATTTCATCCTTCTACTATCAACAAGGGGCTTTGTTGGTCCCAAATACATAACATATTGAATCAACCAAGTATTTAGTTTAGTTGAATATGCAATTATGACAAACCAAGGCTCATGCAAGTAACTATTCATACATCTAATGTCAATTACAACTTTGTTGGCCCTGATTGTAAACTATATCCATCTAATCATGTATTTGGTTTTATCTTATACATAATTGGGGCCAACTGAGCCCACAAAAGTAATTTTGTCCATATAATGTTCTAGTTGGGTTCCATTAGCCCAGATTGCACACCATCTTGAACCAATTGAGTATTTAGTTTCAATATGATATGCAATTAGGGCCACTCAATCCCCAAGCAAGGAATTAAATCCATATAATGTCATTTGGGGATATAAATACACCATATTAAATAAATCAATATTTTTTTCAATACTATACATAATTGAGGACAACCAAGTCCTATGTAATTAAATTCTTCCACCTAGAATATAAATCGAGGCATTTTTCACCCCATGCAACAAATTGTGTCCATCTAATGTCCATTGTGAATATTTTCCCCTAATTATACATCATATTTAACCAATTAAGTGTTTTCTTCAGTATAATATGTAATTAAGAGTAATTGGTCCCTGTGCAAGGAATTCCTTTAATATAATGTCAATTAGGGCTTTGATAACACACCATATTAAACTAATTGAATATTTAGTTTAATCTAATACATAATCAAGGTTAAATGAGCCTTGAGAAAGGAATTATGTCCATATGATGTCAATTAGGTCTCTAATTTCACACAATATTATAAAAAACTAAGTATTTAGTTTAGTTTAATACGTAATTGGGGCCAACCAAGCTCCATCCAAGGAAATATGTCCATTTAATGTCAATTTAAGATCTAATGGCTCGATTGCACACCATATTCGGATCAAAGGAACAATAAATTGATTCATAGGTTAATACATCTTAAATTATCATTCAATGCTATCAATTCTTGATAAGAACATTGGTCCTAAACAACAATCTTAATCAACCAATATTTGATCTTAAGACTACTAGGCCTAACAGATCCTATTCGAGTTTTAGGGTGTTGAGAATATGCAATGCGATTGTGTTATTAAATACCATAATAACATTAATAACATAGTTAATAATATGATACATTATTAACACGATCCCATTATTAACATGATCATGGTATTTGAATTTGAATTCAATTCCCATGCCTTTTGACTTGGGAATGGCTTAGATTCTCGAGCCAAAGGCTTGGATTGTTAATGTACAACCAAGTTTTGAAAGGTATGAAAATAAATAACAAATTTCAAATTTGATTTTTATATACACTAAGAATTGCCATGTGAAAATTCAAAAAATTGATACCATCACAATGAGAACGCTCTCCTTTTTCCAAAAATATGATTTTTATAAATTTTGAACTAATTTAAGGTTTCAAATTATATTTATTTCTACATATGCCTTTTTTAGGCCACTACATGCTGCAAACATACATGCCTATACATGTTCATGTAATTTGTCTTTTGTTGATCCAAGTGAAAAACAAATTAGATGGTGACCAAGTAGGCCTAATACTACACACATTCAGAAAAAAATATTTTCATTTTTTCAAAGGTAGTTAGGCATGTTGCACAGAAGAATATCCATTTCTTTGTCAATTTTTAGGATCTATTTACTTGCAAAATTCATAAAAAAAGTATTCATTAAAAAAATACAATAAAATATAGATGACATGCTAGAAGATTTTATCTAAATTTTACCCAAAGGGTTTCAAATAATATTAAACGCTGCTCAAAAAATGGTGCACATCACGACTATCTATCTACTATGTTTTCTAAAAAAATAGGAGTTCCTCTTCAACTTTTAGATGTTTGACCTAGTTATACTTAACCATTTAAATTTTTTTTTAGTGTTTTAGAAATTAGACTTAAAATGCTACATTTCATGTTTTTACACCATCTTAAAATTTGGAGTGTAGATATCAACACTTATCTACAGAAGTTTATTTTTTTGAAATTTCAAAAAAATCATGTCCACGGGTAGGCCACTTTTTGTCCCCCAACTTTGTGCACTTACCCAATAATCACTTTTTCATCACAGTCAACTAGGACAAGTCCATGGTCAATGGATTAGATTAGTGTATGGTGTTATCAACTGATATTGGACCTATCCAAACATATATTTTGTTTATGTCTTTGATCTATCATTAGTAATATAATGTTTTCTCTTTATGGTCCTATTATTTAGCTGTCATAGTCAACTAGGACAAGTTTACATTCAATGGACTTGAGTGGCATGAACTTCTATCTACCTATATTTATCTTATCTAGATTCAATTTCATATTTAATCCTTGGTCTTGAGCATGCATAATAACCTCTTTTACTGATTTTCACTATAAAAAATATAGAACAATTAACATATATCCGTGTATGAGCTAACCATTTTTATTCCTAGTGTTTTCCAAAAATAATAATTTTCCATATGTATCAAATTGTAAAAATTTTAATATTTAATTATTGTACATCTTTAGCATTCTAATGCACTCTAGTTTTACACCTATAATTACAATACATTTTATATGATTTTATCAAAAATAGGGTAAAATAGGTGATTGGTTAGTTTGTGTTCTATGTTTCATTGTAATTTTTTTATGGGTTGTGCTTACAAATAATTTAAAAGAAATAAAATATTATAGGAACAAAACATAAATTAAAATTTAAGTGTCTTATTAAAATATAATTACAAAAAGGATCCAATATATGGATAAAGAGTGTGTACCCATCTCCATACCCACATTTTTTGACATTGATATTTATATAAAATAAATCTTGACGGTCTCCAAAAGGCCTTCAAAATGTGGTTGGTAATGTGGTTTGATGTCTATAAAAGGAAACTACATAGTATGGATGTTATATGGCATTATGTAATGTGGTATGACATGGCACAAGGAAAATTTATAGTTCTATATGGTTTGCAGCCTCACACAAGATACTACAAGGTTGTGTTGTACATTGAGTTCTACACACTGTAATCTTGAAGTGTTGTGTTCTTCTGCAAAGGAGAAGTGCATAGGTCAAAATATCACACATAGATCACCATGTAAAAATGGTCCCTAGGAATTAAGTAATCATTAAATTCTAGTAGTTTAGGATGTTTGTGTACAAGTTAATTATTGATCTATATTAGGCATGATTCATATTTATTTTTATTTTTAATGTTTTCATACCTTTCTCATTGTGCCCTTTAATTATTATATTCTCGCACCTCTAATTTTTTACTACATTTTGAAATCCTTGTCGAAAGCTTTATGATGGTCTTAGGGATTTTCCAAAGCCTATGAATGACCATGGGAAATTTATGTGGAACCTTTTAGTTACAATGAACTCACTTTTTTGTCCAACTTTTTTCATCTTGTGACTATTTGATGAAGGGTTGTGCACTGATAGGGTATCAATTTGAATTCAATTTATTTATAAATACAAAAATATTATATTTCATTTGGACATACGATATCTAACTATCATTCACATGAAAAAAATGAGCATCTACAACCATTCTAGTGGAAAATAAATATTCAATATAACATTCATTGAAGCCCACAAGTTTTTGTTTAGACACAAACCACATAGAAGTTGAGGTTATTCAATTTAAGAGCATGTAAGAGAATTAACCCTAGGAAATTACACAATTTAAACTACAATAAATGCAAAACAAGATCTAACCCTAGGGAAGAAGGCCCAAAAAAGCCTAATTTTTTAAAACCCTAAAGGAACATGCCAAATAGTTAACCCTATTCAAATCAAATCCATCAAAAAATGTTGCAATATCTAACCCTATAAAAGGTGTAAGAGAACATGGGTTTACCAAATTTATTGATGGGAAAGTGATTTTACATAAAAATATATTAAATCTATCATAAAATTGCAATTAATCATAATTTTATGTAAAATTAAAAAAAACACCTAATTAATATTCCAATTCGATAGTGATAATTGATAAAGTGAGAGTTTACAAATGTATATTCATTTTTTGGATATTTGAAAAAAATGTCATGGTGATCTATGTGCAAGTTTGAGACCCATGCTCTTCTACTTTGTACAAACATACAAATAATAGATATTGTTGTGTAGTTTTTAAATCTTGACATACAATGTAAATGTGTAGCACCTTGCATCATGCCGCAAGAAATCTAGAATTGCAAAGTTTCCTTATGTCATGTCATGCCAAATTTCAAAATGTGATAGAACATACATACTATGTAGTTTCCTTTTGGAAACATCACACCAAATTGATCCATGCTGCATAACCCCCAAAACTACACAATCACCATGTGGAGCAGTCCTTCCACCTCATGTCATGTTGTAGACCATCTTAGATGGCACAACCACCTTTTAGATACCCTTTCCCATGCCCAAAAACATCCAAGGTATTCAATCCACATCTCCAATAAATATTGCAGACACTCTTAGAGTCATACAATTGAATAAATGAAAAACATAAGTAAGTACCCAAACATGCATCGAACTTGATGCAGTATCTACTAAGGGTTCCTCAAGGTCCTACACATTTTCATGCCACACCACTAAGAACAACTTGTGTCACATACCTCATAGCATTATGTGCAACCTACACAATGCCAACAACCATGCCACAACACATCTAGGATTGCCCCCTATACAATCTAATCCACTAATGTAGGGTGCCATATAAACATATATATAGATACAAATATTTTCAAATTTTTTCCATTTTCTTTCACTAAGAACAATGATTGTATTTGTAATAATAATACCTATTTCTTTTATTTGATGAATGGAGGAGAGGCAAAATTGCCAATAGAACCACAAGCGCTGCTAGGTTTTCTTGATCCATTGAACCTGGGTTCAAATCTCTACTAGTCTCTATACACTCTCTCCAAAAAATATGATGGTTCATTATTTATATATGTGTGTGTGGATAATATTAGTAATATTATAATACTATATAGTTTATTATAATTAATAATATATTATTATAGTATATATTTTATGGAAAAAAATAATAAAATATTATATATAAATATATAATATTTTATTATTTATTGCATATAATATATATAAAAATAATATTATATATAAAATTAATATATTTATATTATTAATATTATATAATATTTCAATATACATTATTTATATTCATATGTTATAATTAATATTAATAATATAATATATCGTATTAAACATATATATATATATATATATATATAATTAATAATATGTGCACATATTTATACTTATGCCTTAATGCATAGTTTCCTAAGGACATTGTTTATACCCCTGCTGCCACCTATTTTTACTTAGGACACTACATAAAGGCTTCTCTTCACCATTACATGTGCACTACACAAAATTGACACCCTTTTGTGATTCACATATTAGTATTTATACATATATATGGTACCATAATATTTATAGTTATATATTATAATTATTTATATGATATAATATTATAATATATTATATTTTTAATTTGTATATATAAATATAGATTATGGAATATTAATGTTTTGTAGCTACGTAAATAATATTAAAATGATGTTTCAATTTGTATATTAAATGTAGAGCCCAACCATAATCAAATTAGTTCTCATGATATTCTTGTCCATCTTTGATAATAGAAATCAACAAATTAAAGATGCCAGCACTTTTTAAGTTGTAAACCCATTTGAAATTGTTGCAAGTCTTGTAAATTCACTAGTGGCCTTGAATCTGGGTTTGGGGTATGACTGAAATTTCCTAGTTTAACTTGATATATTTCATGACTTACACATTATGTATGGTCTTACCCTTTCCCACCACTCTTTCATTATTCAAGATCATCACAAAAATAAATGTCTTCTCCCCACATAGTTCATTGCCATGTTAATTCAGCACATGAACCAATTTTGAATTTATGTATTTTTCAAAATGAAGTATCAGATCCCTAATTTTTATCGCTCTACGGTGAAAGAACACAAAATAAATGCAAATAATCCTGATACAACATAGCACCAAGATTTTGAAGCACTTAATCCAACAATAATTTTTTTTTTGTTAAGTTCGTATTCTTCCATTCTTGAAAGCAATAATCTATAGTAGCGACACTGTATTGTGCTTTGATCCCATTGATTTAATGGTGGATGGTGAATTGACTGTCAGAAAAAGCAAACTGTAGATTATAGAAGAATAAATTGAGCAAGCAACAGAACTGCCCAACTGAAGTAAACATGTCTCTCCCTTTATAAATTACAATCGAGTCAGGGAAATGGCAATCGCAGAATAGTTTTTTTTTGTTTTCCACGGGCAACTAAGCCATCTATAAGGCTCATCATGAACCCCATTATCCCCTCATCCATTTCTAACAATATACCCTACAGATGTAAAATGCTTTACTGGATGGATTCCAATGGGGTGGGGATGACATTCAAAACACATTCCAAGTGGAATATCAATACTCTACTTAAGAAACAAGAAGTCCAGGGTGGTGGTGAAGATGTGAGGATGCACAGGTTTATAGGGGTGTGAGGAGGAGACTCAGTTAAGGCGAATGGGTCTCCAAAATTTGGTTGGGAAACCGTCGCACCTAGATAAATTACCTCTGTCAATACGAATATTTAGAAGCAACTTCTCAATATAATGCCTCTAACATAAAAATACGTAAAATAAATAAATGCAATATATTTCAATCTTAAAGTTTAAGTTAGTTTGTTTTTGTTTTTTTGAAAAATAAAAATAAAAGAGAGGGCATTGGATTACCATCTGTAAACTGCAGTTATAATTAACTAAAAATAGTGAATAAATGATGTAACGTTTTAGGTTATGAGTTACTTTATTTTCATATGCCAACTTAAAACTTTCGAACTTCATATCAATCATGGATGTTTAAGTTCGATGAAATTTTGGAAAAAAGAAAAATGTCATGTTGACGGAGAGATAATTTTGGACTATGTGAAATAAAAAAACTGATATAGATGTCAAAAATATTAAAAATGTCATGTTGATGGAGGGATAATTAAGGACCATGTAAAATAAAAGAATAATATATTGCAATCACTTTTAAGAAAGTAGAGATGGTTAGTTGTAGGGGAATACTTTGCAGATATTACAAAAATAAGTGGAAATAAAAATAATGTGAACATTTAATTTGTAAGAAAATAAAAAGTGATTGATTGTGTGAATTAAAAGAAGATAATATATTTCAACTACTGTTTAGATTTTTTTTTTTTTTTTTTTACAATAATAATATTTTAGTTATATATTCATTTAAATATATAAATAATTATATTTTTAATATTTTAAATTATAAATAATTATAATTTAATTATTTCATCTAAATATTCAAGATTGTTATTAAGAGATTTATTTTTTAGTAAAAATATTAAAACTAAATATATAATATACATTATATTGAATATGAATATACATTATATTGAATATAAATATATAAATCATTTAAAAATCATTTCAATGTTTGAATAAGGGAAAAGATATAAACAATAAGTAATCATAGTGATGGGTCAAAGAAAGTGAGTAACCCAAGTAAGTTATGAGATATAAACAATAAGTAACCATAATGATGTAAAAAAAGTGAAATAAATGAATGTAATATGTTTTAATTTTACACTAAATTTTTGGAAAGTAGAGAAGGTGAATTGGATTACCATCATAGCTCGCAATAATAATTAACAAAAGACATACTAAAGAAAATGATGTAACATTTTAGGTTGCATGTTATTTTATTTTCATATCTTAACTTAAAAATAATATAACAAACATTCAAACTTCACATTATTTATGTATGTTTCAAATTGATAAAACATTGGAAAAGAAAAATATTGTGTTGATGGAAGAATAATTAATGGAGATAATACACTACAGCCATCAAAATTTTTGGAAAGAAAATGATGTGTTGATGGAGGGATAATTAGTGGAACTTATATAATAGAGACATCAAGAATATTAAAAAATTGAGAGAGCATGGAAAATAAAAAATAATAATATATTTCAATTACTTTTTGAAAAATAGATACCATTAATCCTAGGTCCATATTATATTGACGTTAGAATAATCAATAGAAATATGATAATGTGGGTATCTAATTTGTAAGAATATAAAAATTTGAATGATCATGTGAAATAAAAAAAGATAATATTACTTCAATCACTTTTTGGAAAAAAGATTGAATCTTTTTTTAACAACAATACTTTAATTGAATTATTTAATTTCTTCACTATAAAATACAAATAATTATATTTTAACTATTTCATGTAGATATTCATGATTATTATTCAAAAATTAAGTTTTTATTAGATATTTAATATACAATACATTGAATGGCAGTAAATATAATACATATTATTTGTATTATTTATAGAAATATTTACTTCAAATTCAAAATTATATATATTTACAATTTAAAAATTTAAATAAAATACTATTTAAATTACAATTAAATAAAATATATAATTTTTAAAATATTTTAAAATTATAAATTCAGTAATCTATGCATTGTTACTAAAATTCACATATCTTTAACAAAGATAGTACCAGAGCAACAGTATAATATACCATAAACATGGTAGAATACAAACTGAACATCATACAATACAAAAACAAACTCTTTGCATTAACCCACCCCAACCTCTACACTTTTTATAACAATATTTTAATAAAAATGCTAGTGACCTTACATTAAAATTCACTCAGCTTTAACATCAACCCAAACATCAACATCTTACATCACATATAGAAACACTTTTTATAACCGTATATTAAGAAAGATACCAGTGACAGTCCAGTATAGATATGTAAATATAAACTAAATCAACCTTTTTTCCCTTTTCCTCGGACCTTGGGAGAGTAATCGGCACGAGCAGATCCAGGAGGCGGAGCCTTATACGCAGGAGGAGGCTTGGACACAAGTTTGGCATCCACACTGGTGACGCCAGCCTGACGAAACACCCACAGTCTCCTATTGTCGTGAGAGTGCAACACACCATTGTCATCCTTGAAAACCCTAATGGGAGGGAACGCAGAGGGGCTAAGGACGCCACTCTGAAGCTGAGCGCAGGCATCCTTCAGAGGAGCGCCTCCATGCTTGTCGCTAAAATGATTTGCTATCGAACCCTGACTATACCTCACAGCTTTCGGATCAATATTTACCCGAGACGAACTCATCTTGCTTTTACTCTCTCTTCTCTTGGCTTAAAGTCGACGCAGATTATAACTTCATCGAACGCAGCGCCTAAATTTATAGCTTTTATTTCTTGGCTGTTAAGCAAGAAAAAGTTGTATTTTAAATATTTCATTTAAACTGTCATAATCACTACTAGCAAATTGATTCTGGGTTATAAAAACGTTGAAGCTGATTTTGAGAAGTGGAATTTATCTAAAGCTTTAACCTATAATCATGATTGCAATTGGAGTTTTAAGTTTTATTTTTATTTTTTAAAAATTTTTAATAGGTTTATATAGTGAATTAGTTACACTGACAGAGGTACTAGAGGAGTTAATTAATTTAAAACTTTTTATTGAATGAGTGAAATTATGTAATATTTTTTAAATTAACAAATATATTTTAATTAAATTTATTTAAATGATATTTTAACAAGTATTTATTTTATGTATGTCACAAACCTAATATATTATAAACACTTTTCGTCGATAGATATTTTTGGTTTTTTAAACAAAACATTTTAAATTATTTAAAGAGTTATCATTTAATTTGTATAAATGATAGTAAAATGTATTGTCATATCATTTTGTGAAATATAAATTTTTAAAGATATTTGAATAAAAAACTAAATTTAAATTAAACTTAAACTCAAATCTTGGATGAATTTAATTGATGGAATGGACATCTTCAATACTTAAAATTAAATAACAATATTTAAAATAAAATATAAATCTTTATTATTTCAACCAAAAATAAATCCTTAATCAATTATACTTCATACATATTTCATGATCTAAAAGCTAACCATACAAAGTGTAGTAAGATTGCCTCAATTAGGGCAGGGCCTATAAAAGAAACAATTGTATATTTTCACTTGCTACAATAAAAAATATGATTGTATGATTTTTCTTAGTAGTAGTTGAAATCTATCTAATTTTCACTTCTTCTATGATGGAAAATATATCTCTTACTATTAATTTTGGAATTGAGTTTTTGAATAAGACATAAATTTATTTTTACTAAAAAAATTATGAAACATTTGGATATCCATATACGATATTAGTCCCATAATTATATTTAACGTTAGAACTTAAAATATTCTATAATTTTCTAGATATTTTACAATTATTTAACGACTCTTCTACATTACTTTATAATTTTTTAATATGATAATGGTCTTCCTAATGTGCTCCTTACTTCTCAATCCATCATTTCCTTTAACAAAAAAAATATTTGTTATTTTATCTTACTGTCTCAGTCCATTTCATGCTACAATCTTCTTGGATCATAAATTAATTGGTCACATAATGACCCTTGCAAGCTCTAAAATGTATAATTCAAATAATATGGAGCCATCACATGTCGTGGGGTATGTAGTGAACATGAAAATTAAAATGGATCCCATCAATTCTATAATTGTGTGACTAATCAATGATACCTACATATTATGATTCTAAATATGTAGTGCAATGAAGCAGTATGAGCATTTTGTGGAGTCTACATACCCTATGGTTCATGATCAATCAATGGTCACCACATGTCTCATTAGTGGGCCATTTAGAGACTTCCACATAATTTAGATTACTCAAAGCTAAAAAAATTAGAGGTTGTATATGTAAAATGAAAAAGTCACATTTTATGATGTTTGTTTCTTAACAGGTGAAACCAAGCAATGGGTCACTTGTTGAGAGCAATGACTTCTCACTTTTTAAAATGTGTATAAAGAGGTTTGCCAAGCCACGTAATTTATTGTGCATAAAAAAATGAAGAGAATGGAGTAGAATATGGCCATGTGAAGTATCAAATATTATAAAATGCCACATATTTGGGAAGGATTCAATGGATCTCATGATACCTATGGTCAAGAAGAGTAGCCATGTCTCATGAAATGATTGAACACACAAAATATGACCAATTCAAGTAAGTTTATGGACTTCATGAACATGATTCCATTGAATGTTTCCATGTGGATAGTGGAAATCATCTATTTGAATCCATTTAAATTTTACTGGAGTCTCCACATCATGTTGTCACATTGAAAAGGTCTCAACAATGGATACATAATTATTTCAATTTTGAAACGAATTGGTGTATATCTATAGACCTATTCATAGTTTAATTTTATGGATCTATTAATAACTAAGGTGAAATAATAACTCCCAACATTAACATCATTACTAAAAGTTCATAAATGAGTGATATGTGTCAAGATAAAGTATTTTCAACATACATAACATGCATGATTAGGTCACTTGATAAATTAGCTAGATAAAATTGAGAATGAATTGCATGGATGTGGCTATGACGTGCAACTATGAATGCATATGTTTCCAAATCCTCAAGATTTCAAGAAAAATGTGCATGTTCCATATAGATTTTTTTCCCTAACTTTCAATGTAATCACTACATTCCCTAAAGCTATAATTGCTAATGTGAATTTGTAATTCTATAGTGAACTCTGCATTTTCTCAATATGATTACAAATGGTTATCTTTGAACAATTTTGGCTTTGCAATGGGTGTCATTGGATTTTATGTGCAGTTAATTATCAGATGAGGGTGTAATGTATTCACATGCAGACATTAGTTCTCTTCTTCACCATTTTTTTGGAGTTTCTCCGAGTATTCCTCAATATCAAAAGACAATTTTAAAAATAGATAATTTTTTTCTTTTAGATCATTTGACTAATTGTCTAACATAGCTTGAGCTCCATATTAAGCATTTGAATTGTGTCATTTTAGTATTTCAATAATGTGTTATTTTTTCCCTTCCATAATGAGTTGTAGATTTTGGGATTGCATATAATTATTCAACAAGTGATGAATTTTCAATGAATTACTTTTGACTATTGAATCTTTATATGTTGTGTAAGTTTACAGAGAGAATATTATAGAAAATACTTTAACTTATCATGGTGGTGATTAATTGTTTTGAGGTCACTCAAGTGTATTGAGGTTAATTGATGTTTCAAATCAATGGGGGGTAATTAGTGGAGATAATTCCACATGGATATCAAGAATATTAAAAAGTTAAGGGACCATGTGAAATAAAAATAATAATAAAAAGTAATATTCTTTAATAACTTTTTGAAAAGTAAGATGATTAGTTTTAGGGTAATATTGTATTGATGTTGAAATAATTTGTGGAACTAAGAATAATTAGTAGAAATAAGATATTAGGAGCATCTAATTTGTAAAAATAAAAAAAATAAATTAAGTGATTATGTGAAATAAATTTTTAGGTGGAATATTGAATTTGTTTCTATAAAGATATTAGAAATGATTTTATTTTAAATATTTAGTCTAATTTTTCATGATTATTATTAAGAAATAGGTTTTTGATAAAATCATTGAACATTAATATGTAATATATATTATGATTGAATGATAATATATGAAACATTTTAAAATTATCCAAATATATATTATATATAAAATGAAATGAAAAACAAAAAAATCATTTGATATTCATCAAAACATGACATGTACATTATATAAAATTTATATTATTTAATAAAAAAAACATAATTAAAATTTTAAATTATATATATTTATAGTTTATGAATTTAAATAAAATATTTATTTTAATAACAATTAAATAAAATATTTATTTAAATTATAATTAAATAATATATTTAATTAAAAAACAATAATAAAATAAAATATTTAATTAAAAATTATAATTATAATATAAATTTTGTTTAAAAAAAAGCATCGACCTTAACCCAAAATAATAATAATTATTATTTTTATTTTTAGTTGAACATAAAAACTCGCCACGGTCAAATTTCAAACATAGTTGAAGTTTTAAACCTAAACCAAAAGAGTAGTAATATTATTTCCCAAGACGTTACCTCACTTAGAGCAGTGTCTTATAAAGGAGGCAATTCTATATTTTTAGGTGCTGCACTAGAATTGTGGATGAATTTCAAGCAATATAGTTCCATACTCCTCTACAATAGTGGAACTTTCATTTTTTTTTCAGCAAAACATGTATATATAAAATACAGTAACCATATGTAACGTAATACATACCAAAAAAATATGTAGATTTGAATGGCTATAGAGAGGCGTAAGAGATACCATCAAGTTCCAAACTTACATTAACATCAAAGTGTCCTTTTAAAGTGAGATAGTTGATTGATATTAAGGATTAAATATCATAATGTATTGTAATTGTTTATTCATATCAATTTGCATTGAAAATTGTGCAATGTAATTTAAAAATAATAATATTACATCATTTAATTTTTATACTTTTTATTAGTTAGAGTAGAAGACAATTTTTGTAACAAAATTCAAATATTTATAAGTGTAAAAAATAAAGAAAAAATGTCACCAAAATATTGAATTTTTATATATTTTTATTATTACAATGACATCATTTGAACACATACGTTATTTAAATTGATGTAAAAAAAGATGTTAATTTTTTAGAGGCCATAACTTTTGATTCATAATTTTGTTTGAGTTCATTTTCATGCCAAAATAATAATTTTGAAAAGTTTAATGTTGTCACAACTTGCCCTTCCAGTTATAGGACATTATATCTATTTTTCTAAGGCCATACATGATTATTTGAAGGTTTGAAGTTGCCATTTAATATTAATTTTGGGTCTTTTCTAAACTTAAAAATTATCTATTTTTGTAACCAGAATTTAATTTTAGTTGAAATTTATTTGATAGGTTAATTTAAGAGTTTAGTTTATTTTTTGAGATTTTTAGACATGCACGCACTTACATGTAAAACTTACTAAAAATCACAGCTACTAAAAATAACAGGACGAGTTTTATTTATTTTTAGAGTTTTGAATTCTACATGCGAACTCTAATTCTGAGTTGAGGCTTATTTATGCATAGTTTGTAATTTGTTTAATCATTCAATAAGAATCAATACTGATTATTATTCAGAGTCTTGGCTTATTATATTTTTATTTGTATTGATTATTATATTTTATTAGTCTTGTTACAACGATAACAAATTATATGAGAGGAAATGAATTTTCATGGACAAAAGAAATAAGAAAAAGCTTTGAGTTGTTGAAGAAAAAAATTACAAAAAAATTTATTTTAGCATTACCATATTTTAGCAAAGTGTTTAAGGTTGATTGTGATGCTTTGTTTGTTAAAATTAGTGCCATGTTGAGTCAAGAAGGGAAGTCAATAGCATATTTCAGTGAGAAATTGAATGAGGTATGAACAAATTATTCTACGTATGATGTTGAATTTTATGCAATTGTACAAGCGTTAAGACATTAGAGGAATTCCCTGTTACCTAAGGAGTTGATCCTATTTAATGATCATGAGGCTTTGAAGTATGTGAAAGCTCAAAAGAAGTTAAATAATAGGCATGCAAAGTGGGTGTCTTTCTTACAGGTTTATACTTTTGTGTTAATGCATAAATCAGAAAAATAGAATCAGTTAACTGATGTTTTGAGCAGGGAAGTGAGGTTGATAACTATTATGGTGAGTGAAGTAGTTGGATTTGAATTTATTAAAGAAGTATATGACACTAGTCCATATTTTGGCAAGATAGTTGAGCAATGCAGGAATACATTGACAAGTGATACAAGAAATGTTTATAAAGAGTATATTATGCAGGATGGTTATCTCTTGAAAGAGAAACAATTATGTATTCCAATTGGGTCTCTAAGAGATAATATTATAAGAAAAGTGCATAGTGGTGGATTGGTTAGAAATTTTGGTAAGACATAGATAATAGCTTTGGTGGAGAAAAAATATTTTTGGCCAAAGATGAAGAGAGATGTGACAAGCCATGTTTTGAGGTGTAGGATATGTTAGGTGGAAAAAAAACATGCACAAAATATAAGGTTATACATGCCATTACCGGTTCTAAGAGGACCATGAATAGATTTAAGTATGGATTTTGTGTTGGGATCGTAAAAACATAGAGAGGTAATGATTCAATTTTTGTTGTTTTAGACAGGTTCTCTAAGATAGTTCATTTTATTGCATGTAAGAAAACCAATGATGCCACTAGAGTTGCAACACTATTTTGTAAGGATATCATGAGATTGCATAATGTTCTAAAAACCATTACATCAGAGAGAGACAAAAAATTTCTAAGTTATTTTTGGAAGACTTTATGGAGAAAGATGGGGACTAATCTACAGTTAAGTAGTGCATACCATCCCCAAATATATGGATAGACAGAAGTTGTAAACATGAGCTTGAAATTTATTTTGAGATGCATAGTTGAGATAAGCCCAAGCAATGGGACTTGGATTTACCGCATGCTAAGTCTACATATAATACTACAACAACGTTATAATATACCATGAACGTGATGGAATACAAACTAAATACCTTATAATCCAAAAACAAACTTGCTGCATTAACCTACCCAAACATCAACACTTTTTATAACAATATATTAATATAGATCCTTATGACCATACATTAAAATTCACTCAGTTTTAACCTCAACCCAGACATAAACTCTTACATTAACTCAACCAAACATCAACACTTTTTATTAAAATATATTAATAAAGATACCAATGACCTTACATTAAAATTCACTCAGCTTTGACATCAACATCTTACATCACACAGAGACACACTTTTTATAACCATATATGAAGAAAGATACCAGTGAGAGTCCAGGAGTATATATGTAAATGTAAACTAAATCAACCTTTTTACCCTTTTCCTCAGACCTTGGGAGAGTAATCGGCACGAGCAGATCCAAGAGGTGGAGCCTTATACGTAGGAGGCTTGGACACAAGTTTGGCATCCACACTGGTGATGCCAGCCTGACGAAACACATACAGTCTCTTATTGTCGTGAGAGTGAAACACACCATTGTCATCCTTGAACACTCTTATGGGAGGGAACACAGACGGGCTAAGGACATCACTCTGAAGCTAAGCGCAGGCATCCTTCAGAGGACCGCCCCCATGCTTGTCTTTAAAATGATTTGCTATCGAACTCATCTTGATTCTACTCTCTCTTCTCTTGGCTTAAAGTCGATGCAGATTATAACTTCATCGAATGCAGCTTCCAAATTTATAGCTCTTATTTCTCGCTGTTAAGCAAGAAAAAGTTGTATTTTAAATATTTCATTTAAATTGTCATAATCACTACTAGTAAATTGATTCTGGGTTATAAAAACGTTGAAGCTGATTTTGAATACCGGAATTTATCTTTAAGCTTTAACCTATAATCATTATTGAAATTGGAGTTTTAAGTTTTATTTTTTATTTTTAAAAAAATTTTTAATAGGTTTATATAGTGAATTAGTTAGGTTGACAAAGGTACTAGAGGAGTTAATTAATATAAAACTTTCTATTGAGTGAGTGAAATTATGTAATATTTTTTAAATTAATAAATATATTTTAATTAAATTTATCTAAATAATATTTAGAGATATTATTTTATCTATGTCATAAACTCAATATAATATAAACACCTCCCCTCGATAATGATCTGTCTTGACATGTCTCTTGAAATATAAGTTTTTAAAGATATTTGAATTAAAAACTAAATTTAAACTAAACTTAAACGCAAATCTCGGATGAATTTAATTGAGGGAATGGACATCCTCAATACTTAAAATTAAATAAAAATATTTAAAATAAAATACAAACCTTTATTATTGTAATAAAAAATAAATCCTTATTCAATTATAGTTCATACATATTTCATGATCTAAAATCTAACCATACAAAGTGTAGTAATATTGCTTCAATTAGAACAGGTCCTATAGAGAAAACAATTGTATATTTTCACTTGCTACAATAAAAAATATAATTTTATGATTTTTCTGAGTAGTAGTTAAAATCTATCTAATTTTCACTTCTTTTATGATGGAATATATCTCTTACTATTGATTTTGGAATTGAATTTTTGAATAAAACATAAATTTACTTATACTCAAAAAATTATGAAACTTTTAGATACTCATTAATGGTATTAATCCCATAATTATATTCAACATTAAAACTTAAAAATGTTTCATAATTTTCTAAATATTTCATAATTATTTAATTATTCTTATATAATAATTTATAAATTTTTAATATAATAATGGTCTTCCTAATGTATTCCTTACTTCCCAATCCATCATTTCTTTAAACAAAACTTATACGTTAATTTTAGATTGCTTTTTAAATCCATTTCACGCTATAATCTTTCTGAGTCATAAATTAATTGGTCACATAATGAACCTGGCAAGCTCTGAACTCCCATGACACTTTCATGTCTCACGATTAGGTTTACACTTTGAAACACAAATCCTGCAACCCCTTTATTATCTACGTCTTAAGTCAAAGATACAGGAGCCTCATTTATAATTCTTCTAACCCCTTGCACGTGTAATGGTGGACTTGATCGTCCCCTTCCCCACCCTTGCTCCATATTGATTCAATCTCCGTGAACATCAATGGCCCATGAACAAGGGCTTTTTAATTAGTCAATCTCCGTGATCCCATGAAATCCATGGCAATGCCACGTATCCCCATGCCTATTTTTTGTGGCCACTACTGAGTTCATATTTTATAACTGCGACCATCCTAACACTTAAGACATGGATGAAATTATTTATTAAAGATAATTTATAATATACCCGGTCTACCAAAACCCTCTTTCATAGGTTAATCTCGTGGCCACTCGAATACTATGGAGTCTAAAGTTCCAAGGTCTCACTAGGTTCTCAATATGTCATAGAATGCAGTCAGTCATCAAGAAATTTTTATATTATAGAGGTTTTAACTAAGTGAAATTAAAGTGGTGATTTATAAAAAAATTGGTTCTAAAATGTATAATCCAAATAATATGAAGTTGTTACATGTCATATTCATGTCATAAGATATATAGTGAACATATAAATTAAAATGGATCTCATCAATTTTGTAATAATGTGACTAATCAATGATCTTTATATGTAATAATTTGAAATATGTAGTATAATGAAGCAATCTAAATATTTTGTGGAGTCTACATACCCTATGGTCCATGATCAATCAATGGTTACCACATGTCTCATTGGTAGGTCATTTAGAGACTTCCACATAATTTAGATCACTCAAAACTAAAAAATCAGAAGTTGTAGAAGTAAAATAAAAAAAGTCACATTTTATGATTTTTTTTTAATAACAGGTGAGACCATGCAATGTGTCACTTGTTGAGAGTAATGACTTATCACTTTTTTAAATGTGTATAAAGAGGTCTTCCAAACTACACAATTTATTGTGCATAGAAAAATAAAGAGAATGGAATAGAACATGGCCATGTGTGGCATCAAATATTATAACATGCCACACATTTGGGAAGGATTCAATGGATCTCGTGATACATGTGTCCAAGAAGAGTGGCCATGTCTCATGAAATGAGTGAGCACATAAAATATAACCAACTAGAGAAAGTTTATGGACTTCATGAACATGTGGCCATTGATGTTTCCATGTGGATAGTGGAGATTATCTATTTGAACGCATTTAAATTTGATGGGAGTCTCCACATCATATTGTCACATTGAAAAGGTCTCAACAATGGCTACATACTGATTTCAATTTTGAAATGAATTGATTTATATCCAGAGACCTATTCATAATTTAAATTTGTGGCTCTATCAATAACCGAGGTGAAATAATAACTCCCAACATTGGCATCATTACTAAAATTTCATAAATGAATGATATGTCGTAAGATAAAATGTTTTCAACATACACAACATGCATGATTAAGTCACTTGAGAAATTAGCTAGATAAAATTGAGAATGACTTGCATGGATGTGGCTATGACATGCAACTATGAATGCATATGTTTCCAAATCCTCAATATTTCAAGAAAAATGTGCATGTTCTAGATATGGAATTTTTATAACTTTCAATGTAATCACTCTAATCCCTAAAGCTATAATTGCTAATATGAATATGTAATTCTATAGTGAAGTCTATGTGTTCTCAATATGATTATAAATAGTTATCTTTGAACAAATTTGTCTCTACAATGGGTGTCATTAGGTTTTACATGCAGTTACTTTTGTGATCTATGCATGCTAAAGGAATGAAAGTGATCAGTTGAGGGTGTAATGCATTCACAAGCAGGCATTAGTTCTCTTCTTCACCATTTGTTTGGATTTATTTTGAGTATTTCTAAGTATCAAAACATAATTTTAAAAATAGATGAAGTTTTTCTTTTTTTAGATCATTCGACCAATTGTCTAACATAGCTTGAGCTCCATATTAAGCATTTAAATTGTGTCATTTTAGTATTTCAATAATGTGTTAGTTTTTCCCTTTCATAGTGGTGAATTTTTAATGAATTATTTTTGTCTATTGAATCTTTATATGTTGTGTAAGTTCGCTAAGAGAAAATTATAGAAAATACTTTAACTTATCATAGTGAAGTTCAGTTGTTTTGTGGTCACTCAAGTGTATTGAGGCTAATTGATGTTTCAAATCGATGGGGGGTAATTAGTGGAGATAATACCACATGGGCATCAAGAATATTAAAAAGGTAAGGGACCATGTGAAATAAAAATAATAATAAAAAGTAATATTCTTTAATTAATTTTTGGAAAGTAAGATGGTTAGTTTTATGGTAATATTGTATTGATGTTGAAATAATTAGTGAAAATAAGAACAATTAGTAGAAATAAGATAACAAGGGCATCTAATTTGTAAGAATATAAAAAAAAAATTAAGTGACTATGTGAAACAACTTTTTGGGAAGAAGATTGAATTTGTTTCTATAAAAATATTAGACATGATTTTATTTTAAATATTTCATCTAAATTTTCATAATCATTACTAAGAAATAAATTTTCAATAAAAACATTGAACATCAATATGTAATATATATTATAATTGAATGATAATAAATGGAACATTTTAAAATTATCCAAATGTATAATATATATAAGATAACATAAAAAATAAAAAATCAATTAATATTTATCAAAACATGACATATACATTATATAATATTTATATTATTTAATTAAAAATCATAATTAAAATCTTAAATTATATATATCTAAAGTTTATGAATTCAAATAAAATATTTATTTGAATAACAATTAAATAATTTTTTTAATTCAAATAACAATTAATTATCTAGTGCTTAAGGAGTTTATCCTATTTACTGATCATGAGACTTTGAAGTATGTGAACACTCAAAAGAAGTTAAATAGTAGGCATGCAAAGTAGGTGTCTTTCTTACAGGGTTATACTTTTGTGTTGAAGCATAAATTATGGAAACAAAATTAGGTAGCTGATGCTTTGAGCATGCAAGTGGGGTTGATACCTACTATGGTGAGTGAAGTAGTTGGATTTGAAGTTATTAAATAAGTAAAAGATACTGATCCAGTTTTTGGAAAGATAGTTGAACAATGTAGGAATACATTGACAAGTGATAAAATTAATGTTTATGAAGAGTATATTCTGTAGGATGGTTATCACTTGAAATGGAAACAATTATGTATTCCAATTGGATCTCTAAGAGACAATATTATAAGAGAATTGCATAGTGGTGGATTGGCTAGACATTTGTAAGACAAAGATAATAGCTTTGATGGAGGAAAAATATTTTTGGCCAAAGATGACGAGAGATGTGACATGGTATGTTTTGACATGTAGGATATGTTATGGGGCAAAAGGACATGCACAAAATACAAGGATGTACATGTCATTATCGATTCCAAGAGGATCATGGATATATTTGAGTATAGATTTTTTGTTGGGATTGCCAAAGACACAAAAAGGTAATGATTCAATTTTTGTTTTTTTAGATAGGTTTTATAATATTGTTCATTTTATTACATGTAAGAAAACCAATGATGCCACTAGAGTTGCAACACTATATTTTAAGGATATTGTGAGATTGCATAGTGTTCTAAAAATAATTACATCAGATAGGGACACAATTTTTACGTCATTTTTGGAGGAATTTATGGAGGAAGATGGGGACTAAGCTATGATTTAGTAGTGCATACCATCCCCAAATAGATGGACAAACTGAATTTGTAAACATGAGCTTGGAATGTTTTCTGAGATGCATAGTTGGAGATAAGCCCAAGCAATTAGACTTAGATTTATCACAAGCTGAGTTTACATATAATAGTTTAATGAATATATTAATAAGAAAATCAATGTTTCAAATTGTTTATGGGATAATTATGATTGTTTTAGATTTGATATAGTTACCAATTGCAAAATGAGTTAGTGATGATGCATAAACATTTGCAGAACATGTACAAAAATTACAAGAAGAAGTAAGAAGAAAGTTATAGGAAAGTAATGAGAAGTATAAAGCAATAGAATATGTCAATAAAAGATCAAATATATTTGAAGAAGGATATTTTGTCATGGATTACTTGAGGAAAGAGATATTTTTTAAAGGCACATACAACAAGTTGAAGCACAATAAAATTGGACCATGTAGAATTGTGAATAAAATCAATGATAATGTTTATGAGGAGAGTTTACCATACAAGTTTTATATCTCTCTAGTAATTAGTTTGTATCATGTAAGAATCATAATAAATTGTTGTAACACAATATATTGTATAATCATGATTAAAATGTATCATAACAACATACAAACAACTAAGTATCAGCTAACTATCATGATCATTAGAAATAAATATTGTCTATAACTAGCATACAACTAACTCTAGTAATTTAACACATCAAGTAAACCAATCACTAATAATAGAATCAGTAATAATAAGTCTACAAGAAAATTGAGATGTAACACTTTTCATAACTTCCTTGCCTTGTGTTTATTGTCTTCTTATCTAGAACCTATATTATCTTTTCTTTCTTTTTCTTTGGCACCTCTTGATTTCAATCTACTTCTTTGTATTCTTCACCTTCACCATATTCTCCATTTAAATCATATATATATATATATATATATATATATATGATTTAAATGGAGAATATGGTGAAGGTGAAGAATACAAAGAAGTAGATTGAAATCAAGAGGTGCCAAAGAAAAAGAAAGAAAAGATAATATAGGTTCTAGATAAGAAGAAAATAAACACAAGGCAAGGAATTTATGAAAAGTGTTACATCTCAATTTTCTTGTAGACTTATTATTACTGATTCTATTATTAGTGATTGGTTTACTTGATGTGTTAAATTACTAGAGTTAGTTGTATGCTAGTTATAGACAATATTTATTTCTAATGATCATGATAGTTAGCTGATACTTAGTTGTTTGTATGTTGTTATGATACATTTTAATCATGATTATAAAATATATTGTGTTACAACAATTTATTATGATTCTTACATGATACAAACTAATTACTATTCACTTGTACTGAGGTGGATGCAGGATAGATTTGACCCTCCTAACTATGAATAAG